>JAPMOR010043764.1:557599-588617 GCA_026543865.1 Argiope aurantia
TAAAGCCTTTTTTTTTGTTTGATTCCATACTGTATGCATTGTATTCATTTCTGCGCAACTATGCTTTCGTCATTCTTTCAGAACAAAATGCTGTATCTCATTTCTGAATTTCATGTCTCTCAGATGATTTCTCATGAAGTTATGGCAAAAAACATACCTGTTGCTTAAGTTTTTCACACCAGTGTATATTAGAATTAAGGAATTTTCATTTAGAAAGACAGTCTTTTTAGTATCTGGTATCAAATTTTTCTTTTTAAATTTTTAGAAACTTTTACTAAATAGTCTTACTGTCCCTTTTCAAATAGTTATCCTTGAAACCACATTTTTCATTTTAAATTTTCAGAAACTTTTACTATATAATCCTTGTTGTCTTTTTTCAAATAGTTATCCTTGAAATCAAAAAGGTAAACATGATTTACGTTCTCATGCATCTGATACGATTGGAGTTGGTTGTTTTGACGGTATTTTCTTCTTATTCCTTGTATTAAATCATTGACCCAAAGTGTTCAGTTACAACTAGAGGAGCAACGAGACGAATTTGGATAAAATTTTTATGATTTTTCGTTGTACATCTAGCTATTATTTGAAAAAAAATTGACAGATTGAATGTGGGTTCTAATAAAATTAGTTGATTTAAAAGCGTTCTGTTAAAACAAAGGCTTTTTAGGGCTCCGAAATATCTGATATTTCACCTGAAAAGCTTATCAAGGATGCATCCCTTTCAAAGTAATTATTAGTTGTGAACAGTGCTTATTTAATGATGCAAATATGCTTCAGTTGTAACTACAGGATGGCAAGAATGTCAAAATGTCAGGAGCCACGATCTTAGAGGCCCAATCAGATGTGTTACATCGGTACGCAGATATTGCTAAGGGTTTATTATTTAATTACATTACTAATTAGTAGTGTAAATTTGTTGATTGGCATAGAGCATTAAAAAATAAACAAATACCCTTTTTTACTGTAGTAGATAAAGAAAATTACCGAGCAAAGTTTTTTATTTCTTTTGACTTTAATCTTGTTTCGAATAGAATGTTGGTTTTTACTTTCGAGATTGCAGAAATTTGACTGATTGCTTTGATTTCTTTTAAAATGAATGGACAAATTTAATGATACTGCCAAAAACTAATCTCATATTATATTTTTTACTATGCTTAAACCAGAAATTCGATATCTAAGTTAGGATCAACTTTTCCATCATAATAAGGTGAGAAAGTAACTGTAAGAGGAAGCAATTGGAGAATTTATCCTAAATTATGATGCTATTTATTATTAAACCCTCGTGTTTTGTATGATTTTTTTTAATTTCATCATTAATTATGAAAATTCTTTTAAATTATAGAGTAAAATGCAAAGATTAGTTTGTGACGTAATATCAGAATTGAATTTCAATTTAGTTTCTGAATTCACACATCTACAGTGTGCCGTGAACTGCTTTAAGGTGCGTATTTTCACACCTTAAATTTTGTTGAATATAATCACACAATTATTACCAACTACTCACAATCGCATTTTTTCTTATCTTTGCTTTCTACCTCTGTTTTTTATAATAAAACTGTATATACAGGATGTCCACGTTAATCGTGGCTCAACAGTTAATTTCCAAAATCATTTGAGATAAGCATTTAATTTCTAGTTTGAAAAATGCCTTAAGTGATGTAAAAATTTATATTTTATGTTGTTTTTGTTAGTAAATGTTCTATTGAAAATATAACAAATTCTGAATATTTAAGCAGTTCCCTGGTCTATCAATCATATTTAGTAAAATATATGTGGTACTCAAAAATTTAAAGTGAAATAGCACTACTCTTCTGGAATTAAAGCTGATTGGATTATAAAGTTTCAATACCACTATTTTAAACTATTTTAGGCAATTTCAATGCCCGGCTAGAGGAAGATTCACTAATTAAAAAAACTGTGTTTGCTCGACATGAATGTTGAATGTTTTAAAATAATGATATTCTAAGCTTTATAGTTTGGTCAATCTTAGTCGCAAGAAAATAGAACTTTTTTTTTTTTTGCTTAAATTGCTAGCGTGTCAGAAATATTTCATTGAATATGATTAAAATGACCATTGGACCATGAAACTTTGAATTTTGTCATTTTTTCAGTAATACATTTATTGTCTCAACAACATAAAATATATTTCTTTGCATTATTTAGAGCATTTTTTTAAGTGGAAGTATATGCTTATTAATTTAGAAATTATCTATTTGTCTACAATTTGAGTGTGTACTCGGCATATATATAGCAGTTTTAAAACTATCCTTTTAATTTTGTACTTTTATCTGAGTGTGAAAAAAACATAAACATTCTTTTTCAAAGATTTGTTGAATGATATTAGGCAGAAATAATAGCTAGTACTAATTCCACTAAAAACTTTTTTCTAGAAAGTTTTTCTGACATTTTTTTAAAATGTTCAAATAAGATTTGTTTGAAACATCCAGAAATAATATCAATTATGTTAATTAGAATTTCTTAGATTTGTTCAAACTATTGTAGTTATTTTTAATATTCGAGATAATTCTCTTCTAATAAACTAGCAACTGCACCAGTAAGCATATTTTCGAAATAAAAATTGTGATTTTGTCAAATTGTGTTTGTTAGGTTTATAGTAGTTAAGTGATCTTAGTAAAATTGTATTTTAATTCTACGTCTTTAGAAGCAATATAAATATTTATAATTACGTATTATGTTTTTTTAATCATTGTAGGAGTAATTAAACTCTCAGAACGGGAGGGTCAGCGTTGGAAAATTGAGTTCTGAATGAGATTTAGTAAGATTGTAATATATCTTTAGGATGTTCATTCATCAAAATATTAACCTGCAGAAATGAATCAATTTCGAAAAAAATGGCTATCAAATTTTTGTGGTAGTTTATATAATATAAATTTATAGTTCTGGTGTCAT
This sequence comes from Argiope aurantia, assembly GCA_026543865.1. NCBI lineage: Eukaryota > Metazoa > Arthropoda > Arachnida > Araneae > Araneidae > Argiope > Argiope aurantia. The sequence goes on from JAPMOR010043764.1 coordinate 560,510, forward strand.
TCTATGTCCGAATGCGTAGTCGTTAAGGCATTTGCATAGAAAATTGGGAGGTCAACGTTAGCATATGGATATTTTTGAAATTTAATAAAAAATTATTTCAAGCTAAATTAACAGTTTACAAATAATTTATTTGTTACTCATGGTTTAAAAAAAATAAAGGATTATTCTCTTAATACTTAAACTATAATTTATTTTTTGTACAAAAATAATTATAATTACGGCTGTGTTTTAAAAAAATACTTCAAAATTACTTAAAATTAAATTAAAATTTCTAAATAGTTTTAATGTACTCATTTTTTAGGGAAAAATAAATGTTAATTTACCTGATGAATTATTACTTAGATTTTAAAGAGAAAATATTTATAAATATAAATGCATTTTTTTAAAAAAATATTTTAAAACTATTTAATGTATTGAAATAAATGTTAGAGTTTGTAAAAGAAAGCTTTACTTCCTTAGCTATCGTTTGAATTTAAATGATCATTAAAAGTTTGCACCATCTGCCTATATATTCAATAACTTCAGATCTGCTTTCTATTATTCTCTCTCGCTTATTAAAGACGGGAACTTTTGCTTGTGTGTTTAAAAATTATCAGTTGTTCCGTTTGATTTCCGAGATAAAGGGCGGTGTCGTAAAGTCAGAACAAATTTCTCAGATTAAAATCTAAAAATTTAAATTTTTTTTAATGATTTGGGGATAATAATACAATTTAAATTAGTTATCAAAGTAAAAGTTATATTAATAATTATTTCGTCATTGAAAATCAAAATTATAATTATAATTCAAGAATTGCAGGAATGAACATTTATTTTTGCATAGGCAATGGGAAACACATAAATTGAAAGAATCTGTAAATTGTTAACTTATTTTGAAATGATTTTAAAAGAAATAAAAAAAAATGCATCCAGGTACAAAGCCTGATATCCTATTACCAAGCGAACGCCTTGGTGGCTGTGCTTTTTGGACACTGATTCTGACAAAAGCTTACTAGTATCTAAGCTATGCCAAGCTATGCCAAAAATTTGAAGCGATGTTTTCGGAATTGGCTGGTTATTGCGCTTTATTATTTTAATGAATGAACATCTTAAATGTATACTGCCATTATATTAAATCTCATTCCAAACGCAATTTTCCAAACTATATCCTCCCCTTTGTCAAACCAAAAATTATTATGGAAATTTATTCATATTTTTTGTTACAAAACTTAGGAAACGTTGTGATTTTTTTAAATCTTTAATGCTAGTGATCTTAGTTTTTTCCAATACCAGTTTTTAAAAAGTTAATAATTTTTAAAATGAAAAGAAAACACAGAAAGATATTTTTATTTCCTATTATTCATGTATTCATAAGTACATTACACATACGAAAAGGCGACACAAAATCAAGGTCTTGATTTAAGTAGCGTATAAATAATCTTTTATCAAAAGCATGTCTGAACTAAATCTTAATTAACACAAATAGTTTACTGAAAATGTTAAAAACATAATTTGTGAAATGGATTCGTTAATAATCTTTGTATTGCACAGAAAATATTACTTTATCTATGGATCGAACGAAGTTGAAGAAAGACTGCTCATAGAAAGAGAAGCAAGCTAACAACAAATACATGAAAGGAAAATTATTTTTATCATATGCAAATATCAAGTACAAGCAAGGTGACTATTAAATTTGTTATATTTTTATCTTAATATCTATTGAATTAAAAAACTAAGCTTAGCTACTGAAAATTTACTTAGATGATATGGGTATATTTAACTTCGTCTTTTCTAGGGAAAAAAAAAAAAGAATTTTCAATTCATGTCAATATTTCTCTTCAGTTTCCTCCAGAATTTCTGATCATTATATTTTAGTATCGATTTTGGAATATAATTTTTTATTAGAGACGTAGACTTAACTTTTAAAGTTCATAGCATAATGTATGTCATGTTTGGGAATTATAAAATACTTCTCCAAATTATTTATCATATGAAACAAACAAAGACTAGCTCAAATATTTCACTTAAAATTGTGATTACTGGATTAAATGCAAAACATTTCTCGTCGAAGAGCATTTCATCCAGTAACTTCTTTTTGTGATCGATTAAAAGACGATGACAGTAAAATTCAAGTATTAATAGTTTTTCAACTATAATTTATGGATCTTCCTGCTACTATCTTTTCCTCTGCAAGCTCATCAATTCTGTCTAAGGTGACGAAATATGCTCTTCTCTTGTCTTCTGTTAATGTTCCTCCATTAGTGCTAGCATACTCGGCAGGATAGCCAAGGACACCTAAAGTAAGGGTTCTCTCTCCTTCGTGAGTGTAATACACTGCACTTTGCTGTCGGTAAATCACAACTGAAATGACAACACCTATGATTAAAAGAATAACTACTGATATGGTGGCAATGATGGCAATGTTAGATGAAGCCACTAGTACCCGAGATTGCGGCATGAGGCTTGCACAAGGTTCCAAGTCAACTCTTCTGAGAGAATGTAGCGCTCTACCCTCCAGTGAAGGTGGGGTAGCACATCTCATACAAGTGGTACTTTCATAGTTCATGTCACAAGTACTGCTATATAATGGAGACTGTCGAGCCCACTTCAAAAGAGGCAGGACGGAACAGCGTTGGCAGGACCATGGGTTTGAGTGCAAATGTAAAACACTCAGAGATGTCATATTTTGTGTTTGCTCCAAGAACTCAATGTCCAGATGCTCAAATTCGTTGTGAGAGAGGTCAATTTCTTCAATTTGTCGCAGCGGCTGAAATACTTGACTGGAAATATTTACGAATGAGTTGTATGACAAGTCTAAAGTTTTCAGTTCTCCATTGTTGAAAAAAGCGTCGTCTGACAATTGACTCAATTTCATTCCAGATAAGGACAATCTTTTCAGCTTGTAAGCTGGACTGAGGGCCAATTCCAAATCATCTGAATCGATTGGATTAAAACTAAGATCCAAACTTTCTAAAGAATGAGCTATTGGAGAAAACACATCAAGAGGTAAGGTAATGAGTTGATTGTAGGAGACATCCAGTTGCTGAATTGATAAATTACAAAACGCACATTTAGAGAACTTAATTATTCTATTTCGAGAAAGACCAAGATGTCTTAAATTGTGACCATCAAAAGTATTCTCCACGACAACAGTTAAATTATTACCATCCAAATGAAGGTACTTTAATCTTTTCAAATGTCTGAATTCTTCTGGGGAGAAGTAGGTGAAGAAATTATCTCTCAAATCCAATTCCTCTAAATTAGGAAGCTGTTGATATATTAGGGAATGGAGTCTAACTAATTGACATTTCGCCAAATGAAATCTCTTAAGAGGCCTGACGTCCTTTAAATTTTCTGGATCAAGTTCTCTCAGAGGATTTCCACTTAAATCAAGTTTCTCAAGTTTTGCAAGCATATAGAAGAGCCTTGGAACTAGAGTTCGTAATTTGTTTCTTGCTAAAGATAAAGTTCTAAGATTTGGGAGAAGTCTAAACGGGGCTGATGGTGAAGCTGCTATTCCATTGTAGCTGAGATCAAGAACTTTAAGATTTTGCAGACCAAAAAAGTCTTTATCTCGAATGAAAGTGATATTATTGTGGCTAAGGTCAAGAATTTTTAATTTTTTTCCTGGCCAAAATGAGCTGTCTCCTATAGCAGGGAGTTTCGAATAAGTTATCCGCACTTCTTCTAGTTCATGAAAATCCAGAAAAATTCTTCCTAGTGTCAATTCGTTGTAATGGTTTGGTGGTGCAGTGATGATGAGTACCTGGATATCTACATCCATGTGTAAAGTAGGAATTTCTGTCAGTCCGCCTCGATTGCATGATACTCGTTTACGGTCTTCACTGTCGAAGTCACAAACGCAATTCTGTGGACATTTGCCCCATACTGAAGTGAGAAAAGTAAATGAAAAGATGATATAGATGACAATTTTTGGCATTTTGTTACTTCTTTTTCACTGTGATATGCATTCTGAAAAATAAAATTATACTTCTATTATTTATGGTATACAGGCCAGATGGTATGCATTCTGAAAAAAGTTGAGTATTAGCTGAATGAACATGCATAAAAGAAATTTGAATTATTCAAATATAAATAATGGAATGGATAAGCGAAAAAATATTTCCTGCTATTAAAAATTAAGTATTTTTAGATTTATTTTAATGTATTCTTAGATAAATAAAAATGCAATAATAATTACACTTTTTAAAAACTCTTAATTGATATCAATATAAACACTAAATTTTTTGTTTCTTTCCATAAAAGTTTATAACACACGCACGCACGCACGCACGCAAGCACGCACGCACGCACACACACACACACACACACACACACACACACACACACACACACACACACACGATAACACGCTTCATTTTAGACCTAAGAAGAATCATAGGTATTTTTAATATTCATATTAATGGCCATGTTTGAAAATTAAATATATTTTTGTTGTTCACACTCGTATAATTGAAATATGGGAAATTTTCGAATGAAGAGAATAAAAAATAAAAATTGAATCAATCTAAATAAAATTTTGAGCTTTCTTTGCTTGTAAACCTTTATAATATACATATTTACAATTAAATATATATATACATTCATATGGAAAAATAATACATAAAAAATGAAAATAAGCATTACGAGTAAGAGTCAATTTTCATTGTTAGACTTTCTAAAAGAGAATAGTGTTTTCAAATTACCCCTTCATTCCAGGAATAATTAGAAACAGGCTTTTATAGTAATTAAATTCTGTATTTTTCATGATTTTAAATAATTTATTATAATGATGGAGAGCGATATTATATCTAGGAATGTTGTAGCATCTCGCTTCACTAACAATGCTCATTATTTTATGATAAATTGTTTTGTGCTGTGAACTAACATTTTGTAAAATCTACCATATATTCTACATACAAATTACCTTTCGCGAATGAAAGATAGTTATTAATAATTCTTTGATACTTTTTGAAGTTAAGAACCGAAAAAATAAGAAAACTGATTTAAAGAAGAAGAAGAAGAAGGAAAAAAAAAAAAAAAAACCCATGAGGCTGAGGGAGGAATCGGAACATGATCATTTTAGTTTTTTTCAATAAGAAATGGAAGTTGCAGATATGAGGAAGTAATTTATTTCGAATCATCTATGGCTGATTTTTCAATAAATATGTATATTTTAATCGATTATGCTGAAGTTACGAAAATGAAGATCCATTACTCGTAAGTTTGAGGGAATTGCGGAGGTCAACTGTACGTGACATGTCTGAAGAGCACCAATTTTTCTAAATAAAAATTTGTTTTGGTGGTTAATAATAGTTGCGATTTCCGAGAATCACATAAAAACTATTCTACCGGGTTCTTTTATTTAAGTAGATTTTTTCATGTTATGCAAAAGTCAGAGAAAGTGAGCTGAATAGAAAATTCAACGTTCTATTAGTTGGAGAGCTGTGCTTTCTACTAATACTATTGAATACTGAACTACAAGGTCATATTCACTTTAAAATGCATTTCTAAGTCCTGCATATTTCCTTCTCGTACTTTATAAAATTTAGTCACATCAGATTTTATAAAGCTTCATTTTCTGAATTTTTAAATTGGGAGCCGGATGATTATAAATTACTTCAAAATTAACGGTATTAAATAGTTATGGTTGTTAATATGCGACATTTTATAAAAAAAGGAAAAAAAAAAATGTTTTGTTGAAAAACAGTAAAAAAAAGCAGTACTTTGGGGTGATTGAGAATGGGTGGTATATGTAATGAGGCAAGAAAATGTTGGATTTTTTTTTCACTTTAAATATATTTTCTTCATATCAGTTCATTAATGTGATTGGAAGTTAAAATAAGTGCTCCCACTTACCCCGTAGTTTCTGGGATAACTGGGAACAAATCAGACTAATTATGAACATCATTATAACTAAGATAGGTTAATTAATAAATTAATTTGGAAAAAAGGCACTGGTTAATGAGTCCTCCAGATTATGATTATGCTCTCACATACATTTTAAACCTATTTTACATCTCATACTATAATTTTTAATCGAAGAAAAGGATAAAATCTGAAAAATTCGTTCTCATTTCCCCTAATCATTCCTATGACATTTTTTTTTTAATGTATATTACTTCGTACCCATTTTTTCTTTGATCTTCTTTACTTTGGGTAATAATTCTTTTTGATTAGATGATGGTGTTCTTTTACTATAAGTGGGCATTATTGAAAGTTTAATTACTGATAATTTATGCAGCAAAAATACAATTTTTAATGCTTCTCCTTCTGAAGAGTATTAAATGTTTCGTAATGTTTTTTCATGATTATTCAACACATTTTTTTATATGTTTATTATACATATACTAAATAATCATCAAATAAAAAAAATGTTGGAAAATGTTCAGTTCCAGACAGTTAGGAGGATGGTGAAATGAGCCATTAAAGCTGATTTCAGATGCTATTTAATTTATGCCCGTTACTTTTTTAGTGTATCTTTGGAATCTTCTTCTATGAGAAGACTATTTTTGATTAGACCATTAAAATATCAGGCATATAGCGAACTGTAGTTGAAAAGTTAAGAACTGGAATGCCGAATTTTATGATCCCCCAGATTAATACGATTCATATGTAATTATGTTTCTTTAATCGTGTGGCACACAATCACTTTCCCTCCGTTAATTCACTTACACGGAAGTATTTAGTGTCCCTTTTATTACTTTCTCTTGTACGAAGTATAGAGAAAATATTGCAATCATCAAAAAAAAAAAAAAATCAAATTTAAGATTTTGAATAATTTCCATGGTTTAGATCACCCTAAGTTTGAAAAATACATTTTTGACATTATATCTGTCTGTCTATCCGTTCGTCTATCTACAGACCACTAACCACTACGGACCTAGCTAAACCACTTTGAACTAGAGGGATGAAATTTCTTATGTTTATTTTAGTCTAAATTTGTATATTTTCTATAAAATTTTGAACGAAATCTATTCATAGGAAATCTGTTTATCTTTCTGTTTGAGCACAGACGAACTCGGTAACTACAAAACATAAAGGACTGAGTAAATAAAACTTGGTATTCAGGTTTAGCAATGAAATTCAAATTCTTATCGAATTTTGAATCAAATATGTCAAAGAGACGTCTGTTTGTTTGTACTTATGAATGCTGACAAACGCAATAACTGAAATGATATTCGGTATGTGATCTTGGGACTGCAACTGTAGTTCCGTGTTAAATTTTGGTTTGAATCGGTCGGAAATAGCGTCCATAATGGATATTCGATTTTCCAGTACTTGTGTATTAACCGCATATCAGCAATTAATCGACAAATATCGCGCTTGATTCAGTAAAAACGATAGATTCAGTCCAAAAATTGATATTTCGTAAGTCAAAGGTATTCGAATAATACTCAAGTATAGAGTTTCATTATTATATTATGAAGCACACAACTCTTTTATGTGGGATTCTGAAAATAAAGCCTTGAGCACTCGTGGCATTCACGGTCTTCACCAAAATTCACAATTTTGTTCGGAGGAGGGAGATAATACCTTTATTAAAGAGTATGTGAGAAAATTTAGGGGAGAAAACTCCTGCTAGTTTTGTGAGCAAGTCAACTTTGAAAATAGATGATTATTATTAAATACGTTTGAAATAACTGCGGAATCTAGAGAGAAAAAGAGCACGGAACTCAAGCTGACATAAAGGAAGCAATATATTTCTTTGAATGTCAAGCCAAAAAAAAAAAAGAATGAAAAATAATGTTAGAAGTTATCGCAGAAATTACTAAAATTACGAAACTGAAAAATAATAGTGACAAACCTTCAGGCGGAAAACCAATTTTTGATACTTTCAAACTAGGCCAGATTAAGCACTGTAAAAATATTTCTTCACTGTATGGCTTAATGAAAAGTTTAAGCATACGTGATATTTTTGCATATTGTGAAAAGATACATGCATTCAAAATTGATCTTGTAACGATTGACCAAAAAATTGACTTTCGACCTCAGTTTGGAAATTCCTGGCATAATGCATAAAAGTAATTATTTCTGATCACACGTTTTAAATGACCTTTTTATGTAACAATACACAAGCAAGTAGAAGAAAAGATATTTCGGATTTTGATATTTTACTAATAAAAGCCAAATCTATTTGTATGATTCGGATACGAGTTCCTTTTATTATTAGTCTATTATCGTCTCTCCAATGTAAGGTATCAAAGCTGTTTTTCAGATCTTCTTTATCATGTTGCCTCAATTGGGAAACCTCTAGAGGGATATATTCTTGTCAGAAATAACAAGCCCACCGTCTCCTTACGACGTGGCGTCTTGATTCACATTAAAGGTGCCGTTTAGGTGAAGGCGCCATAGGTTTCCATTTTACGCACATCCCTAAGGACCTTGTTAAGGGAAACAAACTTATTGGCTTGCTCCAAAGAGGTAATATGACACATTTACCATCGGAATAGCCTTCAGTGATTTAACTTCAAAGAAGTTTCTTTTCCACTGCCTAGTTATAAATTGTTGTAGTAAGAAGATTTTCATGGGATAGATTTATTTTTCTCTCTTTGTGCAAAATAAAACTCAGCTGCAAAGGAATGTTAAAAGATTTATATCCGAGGGGGAAATAAAATGCATGTTTTTAGGTGTATGGGTTGGGTTTTATGGGGTGTTAAATATTTTAGAGGAACTGGCATAAACAAGAATGCTAAAGTTGACTCAGCAGATATTTGCCTTTTGTGTCTTTGAAATAAGAAATAAGCTATTCTCGGTTTTAAAGAAATTCGTTTGAAGTCAGACTTTGATTTTTTGGAATATTTAAGTTTGTGTTTGAACCTGAAGAAAAAATATTTATAAATTTTATTTTAAATGCTGTAATTTTTTTAAAATAACATTAAATCAAGTGTTATTAGCCCATTCATTGCCGTGATTAAAACTTGTGTTTTGGGCCTTTAAATTAGATGATGTCTTCTCTACCACATCCTAATTATAATAGAGAAGAGGCCTTCTAATGAGACAGTAGGCTTGGATCACAGGTGTGAGTCAAATGACGTTAGCGGCAAACAATGTATTAAAGCTATTTGGTAAATATTAATACGGATGCCATTTACTATTCCGGCTAGGTATCCGAAGATTTACATAGATTGAAATATAGCCTGTTTTCTAACGGGCAGTAAGAGTTGGACAGGCTAATATGTTTACTTCTTGTTATTATATAATCGAATTACATTATATTATTACAGTGTTGCACATGAATAGCAATTCGCTTTCTTTCGAAAATATTTGATTTAATTTGAAAACATTGCACCTAAACGGCGGAAAGAAGACTGTGATTAATAAGTATCTGTACGTTAACATTAGACTCTTTTACTTAATTCCGGAAATTTCATGCTTGTAAGGATGGAGCTTTATAATCAACATTTCACTCACATCCTAATGTATTAGATTCTACAGTTTCTGGTTAGCAATGAAAATATAATATTTTAATAAGTAGTTGTTGGTAATAATCAATTAATATTAGCTAAAAATTTAATAATTTAGTTAAAAATTGATTTCCCATGAGTGGCATCATCTAGAAATTAATCTGAGAAATAATAGATTTTAGATTCCGTAATGTTAGATTTCATGATTTTTGAAATATATCATTAATTCCATACTATTAGATTTTTAAATCCATGAATTAAGAGACACAAAAAAGTAGAAAATACTAAAAATAAAATCTTTCTGAGCGCCATTTTACCATTCTAATAAAAGGGAAGAAAAAAAAATTAGGGGAAATCAGCAATATTCTAGACATGATGCAATAATACGAAAGGAAATTCTTGTCTATTCAGTGAAAGTTAAAATATGTTATGAATGTGATTAAAATTCTAAATTATTTAGAGTATTTCTATCGGAATCTCACTTTTTTACGGTTCTGATTTGTCATTCATATTACTGATTAAAAAGTTTATTAATGAAAAATATTATGAAGATGTAAGAATTAAGAATTATTATTATAATGGAAATATTACGAATACAAACTGGAATATTTAATAAATTATTATATAGATCATACACAAATTAGAATATTCATAAAAAGCATCTTTCTTCACGTTGAAATTTTATATGATTAACAAATGTAGATCTAATGTAAGTCGTCCGATTTGGTACAACGGTTTGGTACAACGGAAGAATTCGGCTTCAGCATTTCATAATTTTTTTAAAGCCGCAATAAATATAGTAATAAATACTAAAAACTTGAGAATAATATATATACTTAAATTTTTTTTCTAAATATATTAAAAAAGAACTTAAAAGATTGACTGAATTGAACTGATTTTTTAAATTAAAAATCTGGAGGTAAGAAAGGAAATAATAAATGCGTCAGGCATAGAAAAAATAAGAGAATGCTTTAAAGCTACAGTGTACATTCATAAGAAACAAATTATCCTGAACATTCATTGTAAAAAAATAAAAATATATTATAAACTAGTTGCCTTTGGTGACCAGTTGGTTCGTAGGGAGTATAGATGATATTTAATTCCAATTGAATCATTATACATATTTTCATGTTTATGATTCCGCCAACTTATCGGGCATTAAACCCATGTTATTTGAATTGTCTTTCTTATGTACTGTTCATTGAGCCCATGAATCTTTCCAATGGAGATCATTGCTATTATGTCCTAGTTCTATTAAGAATGTAATTGTGTGGTTCATCCGCCTTCTAATTTTGGAACTATTGTAACTTCACTTTCTATTCGTCTTGAAAACTGTACAGATAATTGCTTGAATTCTTCTTCAGCTTTCAATGATGGAAGAAAATTATGTATTGTAATATTTGATAAAACAATGTAAACTGTTTGGATCTCACAGCAATAATACTATCTGTTGTTGAAAATTATGCAAAAAATTATATTAAAAAAATACCAAATTCAGGAAAAAATCGCACAATTATAAAATTGGCATCATTGAAAAGATTATTTTTTAAATTTTAAAATGGTGTAAAAATCATTTTTGTGCTGTAATATTTTCAATTAGGAAAAACGACTAAATTTCGCTTAATTTTAAACTAATTAAAATTTCAATAAAATCGCCCAAGGATGCACATTCCCACGCTCCAAAATGTATAGATACCAAGTTTGGTAGTTCAAGGTCAAAAGGTATGGCTTGTCTATAAGAAAAAAGAAATGGTTTGTATTATTTATATGTAAACATAGACAGGCCAAACACGCCCACACCCACTGTCCATAAATGAAGAAAAAACGATTTAAGAGATGCATAATGTAATTATTGTCGTATTAAATTTCATAAAATTGAAACAAATGTTTAATATGAGTACTAAAATTTTAATAAATGAAAAAACAACAATTATTTCTTAAATCATAAAGATTCTAATAGTTAATTTATGAGCACTCAACTTTCTATACTTATGCACACCATACATTTCTTTTCGTAAATAGGAAAATATCACAGACTTTATGATATTAAAGCTGAAAAAATAGCTTTTATTTAAAGCTAAAAATCATTCAATTCCTTTAAAAGGCGAGCTAAAATATATTCTATTTAAATAATAATTATCTTTAAAGATTAAATAAGAATCATGTTATGTTAAGAATTTTTTTAAAGGGTTAAATACAAATATTATCAATTAATTAAAAATAAAGCAACGCTTCTCCGTTCTGCATTCTTTTTCTACCTTCTCCCAACTTGTAAGAAAAACAATGTCAGCATTCCAGCTTTCTAAGTAGAACAGTCTTCTTTACTTGAGAAACGGGGAGGAAGATTGCAAAATTATTTATTTGCTTCAGGGTGGACTTGTCTCGTCAGCTCCCCACCTTAATTTCGCCCCTGACCTCGAACTTTTTCTACCTGTTGTGCTCGAACAAACGATGGGAAATCGCCCCAAAACTTCCATGGGATTGAGAACTGAACGGCAACCTTGAGCAATGTTATCCCAGTTAGCCTCGTCTTTACCTCTGATGACCTCTGGAAGACTCTAGAATGGATCTCCTTTCTCTCGGATTTTCTTTTTTCGTAATTTTATGTTCCAAAAGATTGACAAAAACTTGTAATTTGAAGTGGGTTAATTGCAGAAAATGTTGCGTGTTCCAATTTAATCTGAGAAGTAGATTAGTGGATTTTCATTTTTTTTTTTGAAAGAAGGAGCTAGAATCTTTTAAAGTAAAAACACATAAATAAATGTTTCACATTTCAGTTTTTTTAAAAACAATTTTGAAGATATGAAGCAGGAAGGCTGTTTTATTGTTTTTCTTTGTTTCTTAGGGTTAGGAATTCGAGAAAAAAAATGTTTTCGATTAGAAATTGTTAAATGATTTCAAATATTTTTTTCCTCTTTTTGATTTCATTTTTCTTTTTGCCTTTAAAATAAAATTCTGTTAAATAGTAATCTCCAGCTGATTTAATATTTGAAACAATAATTATCTGATATTGTTGTGAATGATTTTTAAAGAATGCAATCATTATTAATGTAGATAACAGTTGGAATTAACATATCACATAAATGATACTATTGATCCCAAATACAGTACAATCTTAATTATCTTTTACAATTTTTGAATTAAGGGTAATTTAAAAATCATTACATAAATGTTTCATATTTCTGTTTTATAATCATTTTGAAGATATCAAGCAGGAAGGTTCTTTTATCATTTTTCTTTCTTTTTTAGGATCAAGAATTTGAGTAGCAAAAAACGTTCCTGTTTAGGAAATGCTGAATGTTTACAAATATTTTTTTCCTCTTTTCGATTTCGTTTTACTATTTATTCTAAAATAAAATTCTGTTAAATTGCAGAAAATATTGCGTGCTCAAATTTATCCTGGGAAGTAGATGATTTTTAATTTTTTTTTTTTTTGAAAAAAGGAGCCAGAAACTTTTTAAGTAAACACATATAAATAAATGTTTCCGATTTTAGTTTTTAAATCATTTTGAAGATATCAAGTTGGAAAGCTGTTTTATCGTTTTTTTTCTTCTTAGGATTAGCAATTTGAGCAGCAAAAGACGTTCCAGATTAGAAATGTTTACAAATATTTTTTCCCACTTTTTGATTTCGTGTTTCTATTTGCCTTTAAAATAAAATTCTTTTAAATAGTAAGCACCAGCTGAATTAATATCTGAAACAATAATTATCTGATACCGTTATGAATAATTTTTAAAGAATGGCAATCATTATTAATGTAGATAACAGATGGATTTAACCTATCACATAAATGATACTAGCGATCATAAATACAGTACAATCAGAATTATCTTTTACAATTTTTGAATTAAGAGTAATTCAAAAATTATTACATAAATGTTCCTTATTTCTGTTTTTAGGCCATTTTGAAGATATCAAGCAGGAAGTTTCTTTTATCGTTTTTCTTTCTTTCTTAGGATCAGGAATTTGAGTAGCTAAAAACGTCCCTTTTTAAGAAATGTTAAATGTTTACAAATATTTTTTTTTTCTCTTTTAGATTTCATTTTAGTATTTGCCTTTAAAATAAAATTATGTTAAATTGCAAAAAATATTGCATTTACAAATTTAACCCAAGAAGTAGATTAATGGATTTTCAATTATTTTCTTTTCTTCCTTTTTTTTTGTTGAAAAGAAGGAGTCAGAATCTTTTCATGTAAAAACACATAAATAAATGCTTTATGTTTAATTTTTTCGACCATTTTGAAGAAATCAAACAGGAAGGCTATTTTGTCGTTCTTCTTTCTTTCTTAGGGTCAAGAATTTAAGCAAAAAAAAAAAAAAAAAAAAATCCTGTTTTGGAAATGTTAAATATTTACAAATGTTTTTTTTCCCTCTTTTTAGATTCCATTTTTATTTTAAGTTTTAAACCAAAATTCTGTTATATAGTTGGAATCCATTGAATTAATATCTGAAACAATAATTATCTGTTAAAGTTGTGAATGACTTTTAAAGAATGTAATCATTATTAATGTAGATAAGAGTTGGAATTAATATATCATATAAATGATACTTGTTATCATAAATACAAGTAACTCAAAAGCCATTACAGCAACAAGTCATTTAAGGTTACTTATTGTGACTTAAAGGGTAAGTCACAAATATGCAAGTCACGGTAAGAAACAAATAATTTTTACCTTTGAACGTGGGATCGAAAACACAAAGAGCGATCGCAACAGGTGGCTTATAAAGAATAAACTATTAAAAGACGTATTTTTTAAGATCTAATATGAAAGTGGGTTTTGTTTTTCAATACTTGAGTAAATCCCTAGAAAAATGTTTTTAAAATGTCATAATTTATTTTAAGTATAGTTTGCGTCTTAGAAACAGCTTGTCGCCGATCGACAACAATGGTTTTGAGTCGAGAAAAAAATTGTGAATATTAATAAACATGGACTTAAATATCCTACTTTTCGAATAAGCAAGTATTAATTCAATATTAAAGGATGAAAAATGACATTCTGAATCATACAACAATATAACAAGGAGAAGGAGCAACAAGCGAAAAATAGCAAGCACACACACAAGCGAAAACGAAATCTGTTACAAGGTTCGGAACCATACCAAGAGGTTAAAAAGATTGATCCCGTTAAAGACGCAGGCTAAAGGGGTGATATAGAAACGAACATTAAAAAGTTTAGAATTCAGATTGGTACAATCTGCTGCGTAAATTAAAATAAATTCAAAAATAAGTCTTTTATGGCTGATTTAAAATGCAGATAATCAATTTTTTAAAAATAAAATATGTTCCAATTTATAATTTATTTACAGAAGTGATAGATTTAATTTGTTGTGTTCAAGACTCTTTATCGATATCGTTCATTAAAATAGTCCTTTCCAAGAATTTTATTATTAAACATAATTACAAAGTAATAAAATATGCTAAATCTGAGTAGGAAAAAAAATCTAATATAAGTGGACCATAGAAGAGATGAAAAATCTACAAAAAATATAATGAGCATTTCGTCTGCGCGCGCGCGCGCGTGTGTGTGTGTGTGTAGGGGGGGGGGGAGCGCAGCTTTGGCAGGGTCTCGACACAGCCCTGAAGTAGACCTCATGCCCCCACAACTGTTTTAAGACTTTCTTAAATCGTGGGAGCTGATTTTGTATAGACTACATTTTGATAGATTTAACGTTTAGCATTTTATTTATATTACTATTGTTTGCAATTATTTTTCATTTAAATCCCTATTGAAGTAATTAAATTATTATTTGTTGGCAACAAGACTGAATTTACAGAGAATTGCATTTTTATATTTTCTACATGCAATTGGTCAGATCCAAACGATTATCAAAGATTCCACAGTATTGTAATCGAATTTGCAGAAAAACAAATTCGCATAAAATAAACAATAAAAATTTTAAATAAGCAAATTAATCTGCATAGGATATGAAACAACTCATTAATAAGAAAAATTAAAATTTTGAGGGAAGTAATTATTAACTATTATTATTATTATCTAACTAATATATATTATTATCATATTATTAGAGAGAGTATTACAATAAAAAAACTCCATCATTATTGATATATTTATTATTATTAGACGTATTATTTATATTTTATTATGATTCCAATCCTAATTCTTTGTATAAATCTCTAAATGTACTGTAATCATATCGTCGAAATGTCAGTGTAGTCAAATTGCAGCTATTGATGTTGATATTTCAAATGGCATTTTATCATCTTTTCCAATTAATAAATAATTTTAAAGATTAAACTTGATCTTCTGGAAATTTTTATTTTGAGAAATTTAAGAATTTCTCCGAATTTTATCTTTGTTATCATCAGCTGCTAAAAATTATCTTTCAGAAGTTCTCCGAATTCGTTACTTCTTCTCATAGATTGCTTCCTACTCGTTTAATTTTGGAATCTGAATCTTAATATATTTTCTTTTATTACAAAGCTATTGGAAAATATATCAAAATCTCTCCTTCAGTTGAAAAAACTTAACAAAGGCACATTATTTTCTTTAAAAAAAATCATGTGAATAGTACATTTGTTTATTCGTTGTATGAATAAATGAAACGGCAGTATGTTTTATCATGCATTGCATGAATTTTCAGTCTCCGACAGCAGCTCTAAGAGTCAAGTTAGTTACATTAATATCACATTTTAAATTAACATGAGAGCAATTTTGGGATGAATCTCGTAATTTTCAGCTGTGGTTAGATAACGAGGATGTAACTTGAATCTGCGCCTCTCTTTATAAGATTTCACTTTACTCCAATGAATGCATTTAACGCGTACTTGACTCAAATATACAGAAGTGGCGGTGCGAGGATAAAAGCTTGGCATAGTTTAATATTTTAGCCCCCATTCGACATTAGTGACTTAACAATCGAAAATAAAGGGTATGGTACTATTTTTTTCAGCCCTTGGAAATTCTTTTCTTGAGGTGATTGAACGGATTAATGTTTTGTCTCAATGGTAGTATGACTGAAACTCTGCACATTTGTATGTTGTACCTTTAATATTTTAGAATTTTTTTATTTTTTTATTTATGGTAATAAATGAAATATTGTTGCGGATAAGTATTATTGCTTCCATGAGCAGTTAGTTTCAGAGTAAGGAAAAGGATTTTACATATACTTTTAATATATACCATGTCAAGGACCCTCCGACCTTGGCGGCCATTCAGCAATAAAATTGGAGGCTCTTGAAAATACAAGAATTATGGCGATATCTCTATTAAGAGCATTGATCCAGAGGTCCTAAAAAATTTCATACCCTCTCAGGGAAATTATATAAGATGAGGTACTCTCATGAGCATGAATTCTCTCTTTATAGTGTCATCAAATTGCGAGTGGGAGAATCAAGGATTATTGAGTTGTTGCTGTTGTTTAATTAATGATTTACTGTTTGCTTGTGTGTTGTTGATTTTTACAAGTGCTATTTTTTTTGTATATTTCGATTGCGATTTGCTAAATGTGTTTCATGCTTTCTCACAGAATAAAACGCCGCTACCCTCTTTCGAGTTTGTTGGACTTTTTGCATCTCTCACTGATATGGCGATTCCAGTACAGTATATCCACAAATGAAAATTTAAACGGTTGTTCCTTTCTGTTAGGTATTTCCCAGTTCCTTGCTTTCAAATTTCTTAAGCTTTTTTTCGGATTTAAGATTGACCATTGAATTTTTTTTGGTAATGCTATCACTATACATGCGGTAAAACTGTGATTTTGGTTTGTTGCATTCAATAAACATTCAGTTGTTTAGTCTTTTTTACATGTGAGGTAAAATATGAGGTACTGCTAAATTCTCACATTTTCCGCAGTAACAACATTATATTAAATTTTATATTAGATATATCTTGAAATTCTCCGGCGAATTTGCATAATGTATTTCAGTTAATCTACAAATAAAATTTGAAGCAAACATAACATAATAAAATAAAACATTCATATTTGAAAGATCAGTAAAGATTTTTTTCCGAATACACGTGAAACATGTTTTATTATTTAGTCTATGATTTACTCCAGCTCATTATGGAATTGAAGTGAAAAGTCTTTTATAAGAGAAAAAAAATGGACCTAATGGAATTTGAGTGATTTAAATATGAATTTTACATGTCATAAATATATGGAATTGGTTTTATTTTTTATAGATAGCTGTCATTTTACTTCATATAATTTCGCACTAAAATAAGGAAGTAAAAAAAAATATAATATCTTTTCTAAATCGTTAAGTTTTTATAAGAAAAAAACGTTAATCCCCCCTCGCAATTTTAATGAATATTTCCCTCCATGATGCTTATCTGATAATTTACTAGCATGAAGAGCCAAAAAGTTAATTGTCAAAAAATGTGATTGATTATTATTATTACCATATGTGCAAACACATTAAAAATGTGTAAAAATATTTTTTTAATTATATATAAATAAAAACCATCATTTGCTTGATGCTGCGGATGATGCAATTCTAATTACGCTTCTACGGCCGATATTAAATTAGCTTGACAATACCTTATCGATCTAATTAAAAGTCAATCGAAAAACATTCTGCCCAATAAAAAGTTATAATAGTTTTATGCGAAATGAAACGCTGGAAATTTGTAACGCTGTATTTTTAAAAAAATCTGTAGACATTAGAAAAATTTCAATTGATTTTTAAAAAACAATTCATCTATTAGTAAATATGAGTATAAGGATATTAGATTAATGATCATTTATGCTAAAGCTAATGAAGATTGCTGTTATAATACATATAAATTCTCCAAAAATGTTTAGTTACTCTGTCATACCCTTCCAATCAGCATAAAATAAAAGATTTGATCCCTTCACTACGGCCCTGGCCCAAAAGGTTGTGTAAATTCTGTATTGGTAGTCCGGTTTCTCTTTTAAAAGAGAAGTGCAGAGCAGAGATGGCGGCAGAGATTTGCCGACGGGGAGCAAGGCAAATCCGACAGGAGGGCAAGCACAATATCTCTAATTTGGCTTCAAAATAACTCATAATAATTAATTTCACATTTAATTAAAGAAAATTAAGTATTTTTTAACTTCTTTTTTATTCAGATGCTGATCTTTTTTTTTTTCATTGTTAAAACTTTATAAAGGTATTTGTAAAAAAAAGATTCTCAGTTTCTTTTACTAACAATAAAAAAAATGTGTCAATATTTGAGTCTATTTTTTTATGAGACTCTTGAGATTTAATTTATCTGTGATCTAATTTTAGAAAAAATATTGTCATATTCCATTCTAGATTGTAGTATATAGATAGAAACACAGATTGCTGCAGAATAATGTGTCATGCTAAATGAACAAATGCATACTCTTACTACATTGGTGTGCAAAACTTAAGCAACAGGTATGTTTTTTGCCATAACTTCACGAGAAATCATCTGAGAGACATGAAATTCAGAAATGAGATACAGCATTTCGTTCTGAAAGAATGACGAAAGCATAGTTGCGCAGAAATGAATACAATGCATACAGTATGGAATCAAACAAACAAAAAAAGGCTTTATTGAACTCATAGTATCGTTACACATGATTGTCTGTCCAAGAGGAAGAACAGCAAGCAGATGTTCCTTAGTATGGGATATGTCCTCCCCTTACTGCAATGGTTGCTTCGCACCGTTTCCCCATACTCAGCACCAGACTGTCCAACAGTTCTTGAGGTAAGAGTACCCATTCATCAATCAGCATCTGTTTAAGTTGTCGGGTGTTCCCAGGAGGATGTAATCGTGCCGCAAGGCGTCTCCCCAAAGCATCTCACACATGTTCTATCGGATTTAAATCAGGGGAGCACGCCGGCCAATCCATTCGAGTGATATTTTCACTTTCCAGGAGCTCCTCAACAGCATGAGTCCTGTGTGGCCGTGCATTGTCATCCATAAAAACGAAGTCTTATCCAATGGCACCTCGGAACAGACGCACATAGGGAAGGATCACCTCCTGACAATGTTACTGGGATGAAATCGTGTCCCGACCTCTCTCCAAATCAACTGGCGTTGGGAATCGCTTGTAACATCACGGAAAGAGACCGTTTCGGTAGTCCTGGAGTTGTCGTCTGGGGAGGGATTATGATGAACGAGCGGACTGAGCTCCACGTTTTCGACAGAGATTCTGTAACTGGAGATCGCTATTGTCAGGAGGTGATCCTTCCCCATGTGCGTCTGTTCCGAGGTGCCATTGGATCAGACTTCGTTTTTACGGATGACAATGCACGGCCACACAGGACTCATGCTGTTGAGGAGCTTCTGGAAAGTGAAGATATCACTCGAATGGATTGGCCGGCGTGCTCCCCTGAAAATCCGATAGAACATGTGTGGGATGCTTTGGGGAGACGCCTTGCGGCACGATTACATCCTCCTGGGAACACCCGACAACTTAAACAGATGCTGATTGAGGAATGGGCACTCTTATCTCAAGAACTGTTGGACAATCTGGTGCTGAGTATGGGGAGACGGTGCGAAGCAACCATTGCAGTAAGGGGAGAGCATATCCCATACTAAGGAACATCTACTTGCTGTTCTTCCTCTTGGACAGACAATCATGTGTAACGATACTATGAGTTCAATAAAGCCTTTTTTTTGTTTGATTCCACACTGTATGCATTGTATTCATTTCTGCGCAACTATGCTTTCTTCATTCTTTCAGAACGAAATGCTGTATCTCATTTCTGAATTTCATGTCTCTCAGATGATTTCTCGTGAAGTTATGGCAAAAAACATACCTGTTGCTTAAGTTTTGCACATACCTGTTGCTTAAGTTTTGCACACCAGTGTATTTTATATCATAAGCTATATAAAATGAATGTTGAAACAAAAAGTTTTATAAAAGAAACTTTTATTGAAATTCAGAATAATAAATAAAAAATATTCGATGTTTTCACAGAAAACCGATTTTTCTGCTTATTCCCCTACCTAAAATATTTGTTAAGCAATTATTGCAACAACGAGCAAGAATTAAGATGTGTTTCGAATACGAGGAGAATAAGTGAGCGTACTCAACAAAAATTTACTATAGTTCCGACACGAACAAGTATAGAATGCAGAAAAGATGCAATATGTTGTTTTTTAAGAAGGCCGGAGAAAATATTTTGTAAATGTATGTACAAATTTACTATTTTATGTAAGATATAAAAAATATTCTTATGGAAAATGGACTGCTTAAACTTTAGATTCCCCTTGTATTTATTTTTCTGTATATATTTAGGCTTAAAAAAAAACAATGCATTTTATTTGAAAAAAAATTAGATCTTGAACAGGAATTCACCTATCTTCGTTTTTAGGTATGCGTTCCTATCGTTAAGTACTTTCTTAATTCGAAGTTATTGCAAGCTAATATTCTTACCAAAAGGTTACTTTTATCCTCGCAGTTGCATGCATTGGTTTTTCTTAACCCCTTCATATACAACGAAGAGTCTAACTCGGGTATGGAATTATTTAATTTTAAATCTGCAATTAAGTGAAAGTATTAAGTAATTTAAAACGCAAAAATCACTTGAAAACTCATCATTACCTCAAATGTTCTTATATTTTTCTGGGGATTAAGATAACGATAATTGTACCAAATAAGATCTGCGATCTAATTAGGAAATTAAGTAAATTCGTATGTTAAGGGGTTAGTGTGTTATTTATGAATATTCTTAGAATAACTTTTTTAATCGTCTTTTTATCAAGATATCTTTATTCAAAGTCTATTAAAAATTTAGAAGCATCTCAAGTTATATACTTTTTGCCGAGAATAGTAATTGGAAGAAAAGTATATGTAAATGATATGTTCTCCGATTACATAGTCATAATATTGAATACAGAGTTTGAAGCATTTAGGTAGTAATTTATTTTTTTAAAAATTAGTGCATACTTGGATAAATTCTTTTAGTGTAGCTAAAAAGTTACCATATCAAAAATATTTTTTTTGTGTCGTCAACTGCAGTCGGTAATATTTCTTCAATGTAATAATTGTAGCCTGATAAATTATATTTAAAAAAAATAGATATTTTACAGTTAAATGAATTTAATTTACAATTATACAATTTGCTTACTCCAGTGATTTATAATAAATTGACATAATTTGGCTACAGCAAAATAACTCTTCATAGTATGCATACTCACTAGAGTGTCAAAAGAAAACAGGTTTTTTAAAAAAAAATTTAGTTTAACCATTAACTATATTTTAGTCAGGCAATTCTCATTGTAAAATGAATAAAGTAAATTTATCAATTCGTTACTGAGGAAGTAACAATTATATGAATAACATGACGATTAATTTTAGAACTTGGATTTGAATTATGTAAAACAACTCTATCGTCCTATTCATGAATAATATAAAAGCATCAACTTCCTTATTAAGTCCACTTAGGTAATCGAAGTGCCGTAATGCCGTAATCGAAAGTAATTTTTTCCCATCTGATATATAAATATCGCGTGTCATGGTGTTTGTGTCCGTACTCCTCCGAAACGGCTTGACCGATTTTTATGAAGTTTTTTTATGCGTATTTGGTAGGTATGAGAATAGGTCATAAAGTATATTTCATAACGCTAGGTAATTAGGGTGTCCCTATCCAAATTGTTTTTCTATTTTTTTTTGACATTTTTTTTATCTGACATCAAAAAATACCATCAAAAAATACCAAATTTTCACCCACTTACCCCCCCTCCCATTTTTTAATCGCGATTTTAGTATTTTCGTATGAACTATATCTAAATAATTAACCCGTCGTTAATAAAGCTCAATGTGTTTGTGTGTGTGTGTTGGCGCTCTACTGACCATACCGTTTTTACCTACAGCTGCAAAATTTGGCATGTTTATACCTTGGAGGCCGAATATGTGCACCTCGGAGCAATTTTAAAATTTTTTTAATTAGAATTTTAATTAATTAAAAATCAATCGAAATTTAGGCATTTTTCCGCTATTAGTTCCAAAAATATTACAGCACAAAATTGATTTTTGCATCAAGTTAAAGTTCAAACAATTATCTTTTTAATGATACCAATGCTTTAACCTATAAATTAAGTTCTTATTTTTAACGAATTTTTAAAGATATATTTTAACCATATTTTTCCAACACTATATTTCGCACAAAATAAAAATAAAATTTAACTTGCACGAGCACGTTACGTGTGCATAGGAAAAATTATCTAATAATTAGCTTTTATCAACATGTTGCCATCATATTGACAAAAGCTTTAATTTGAAAAAAAAATTGCTAATGTAAATTAAACATACAAAAATGTAATTTCCAGCATGTGTCTGTATGAAATGAAATAAATATAAAATAGGATATTTTATAAAAAGTAAATGCAAAGTAAAGATTTCTATGATATTTTACAATACCTACATTGTTAATTCCATAAATCAGTTATACTTAAGATAAACATGGTTTAATATATATCCTTTCAATTCAATGCCCAACTGCTAATTTGTAAACCATTAATAATAGAAATGCATGTAGTAAAATTTTCTAAATGAAGTAAACAATTAAACAATTAAATGAACAAACAATTTATATAACTTGGATCTATAAATACTCTAATAAATGACGAATGTTTATCTAGATCCTCTGCACTGTGATCCTCAAGAATATTTAAAATATTCTTGAGATACAAATATTTAAAATAAAAACAGTTAATTTCCAATCAACTAAATTAGTCTCTAAAACTGACTCATTTATGTATATTTAAATATCACTATTAATAAAAATGGGTGATTTTAGACCACTTCATCGACCGTCTCAAAGATGATATTTCAATCAGCACTCAGGGTTTCTCAAGAATTATTGGCCTAGGATTATGAAAATGTTGATTGTTCTAAACTATTCTATTCAAAACTTCATAAATCGATCATATCTGACAGCAAAAGATAGATAATTTACTTATTAAAAGTTGCAGTGTCAAGAATATTTCGAGAATATGATCCCTTAGGACCAAAGGATTGTATAAAATTTTGATTTCATAACTTTTTAAAGTATATTTATAGACAAAAACAATATAAAAAATATACATTTGAATTCTTTTGAAAATAATACTAAAAACTGAATTTTATGATGAATCTTTGTAGAATAATTCTTAAGATACTACATAAATTATGAAATTATTCTGTAGTGCACGTATGACTTAAATACTGAACAATTCTGTTTTCAGTACTCATATTTAAAAAAAAAAATTCGTGGTTTCAGTAAAAAATGTTTTTTATATTGATTGCAGTTTAATCATTGCCACTTTAATTTTACGGGCGCGGATTGAAAATTAGAGAGAGAGATAAAACATTATGGCTTAAGGTCGTTATAAAAGTATGAGTGAATTATATGACTATCAAAATTTGAAGCTTAAAATATTTTGATGAAGAAGCAATTGAAAACACATAAAATATTTGTATGTAACTTGAAATTTTAAGGAGCATTAAGATCGGTGAACCGGCTGGTCGCCAAAGGCGGCTAGTAATCTATAAAATGATATGCTATGATAAAATCTTAGCCGAAGGATAAAAGATTAGTCGGAAAAAATGTGGCGGCGTATTCATTTGCCAAATTATTGATTATTCTGCTAAACATAGTATAAATTATATGCGGAATGAACATTATGACATTTAAATAAAATGATTGAGAATTTGAACTCGTCGACATCCATTTGCATTGAATTCTTAGTCAACCGTTCAAAATTTTTTGACAAAATGCGACATGTCTTATGTTTTATACACATGACGTCTTGTCGGTTATATTACCAAAAGTAGTGCAAATTAAAAGCTTGATGAACGGCATTTGAATCAAATGTCTGAAAATCTGTAGATATATTCTTCGACATTCCTCACATTTAGTTCATAGTTGGCAGCCCAAAAGTTATCGGCAGAATGCGGTATCTTATTCAGTTGTCGGATATATTGCCAAATCTAGTGCAAAATTACTAAGTGAATGACATTTCAATCAAATGTCTGAAAATCTGCAGATTTAACATCTTCGGCACTCGCCGCATTGAGTTTAGTCGACCGACCAAAAATTGCTAGCAAAATGAGAATGTCACCTTATCAATATCTTATTCACTTGTTACCTTGTCGGTTATATTGCCAAAAGTAGTACAAATTATAAGCTTAATGAAAGACATTTGAATCAGATGTCTGAAAATCTGCGAACTTAACGTCTTCGACATCCATTGCATTCAGTTCTTCGTTCGGTTTATCAAAAATTGTCCTCAAAATAAGACATATTATTGACCTACCACCCTAACGATTATTGAACAACCTTCCAATTGATTTTGCCAAATACAGCCAAAACACTTTAACCATTAATTGGATATTTCGATTGTTTACAATATATTAATTTTAAGATGGATTTTAAATAATCATATTCGATAATGCTCAACATTCTACAACCATTATGAAATGGTGAACACTTTTGCCGACGAAACTTCTGAATTTCTCGCCGACAGGGGGGCAATTGCCCCCCTGCTATAGCCGCCTCTGGTGCAGAGTGTAAAATGAGTTGTCACTGAAGATGTCCTCGTTTTATATCCTGCAACCTCCGTTTGAAACAGAAACTGGCCCACCAATATAGAATTTGCACAATCGGTTGGACCGGGCTAGCAGTGAAAGGTTAAAATGGATGTAAAATGACACCCTATTAACATTTTGTTTCAATATTTAATTTTCTGATAAATATATCTTTTTTTCCGTTTTTGGAGCTCCCCTTAAATTGGCAACTATGGAGGGGACCACACTGCTTATAATATAGGATATTGAGGTAGATGGCGTTTAGCGTTTTCGTTCGAGAAAGATATACGCTATTAGATATTTCATGTGACAGAAATCTCACAAAGACGACCAAAAAAGGTAACTTAATGCAATTTTGGTTGAAAAGAAGATATGAATGTATTTCAGATAAAGAAATAATGTTTTTTAATGCTTTTTATACACATTACTTCTTTACAAAATAGGACCTTCAACTATGTTATTAATTGAAAATATAGGACACGGTTGTAACTTAAACCCGACTTGAACACGGATATGAAACTCGACATGCCGAACAGGAAAAGGCTCAGTGGTAGTCTTCATTCTCGTCAGAAATAAATCTTAATATTTGATATTCAATTTTATTATTATCTACCATATGTAAAATATTTAGTGTATTTATATTGTATTAAGATGTACAAGTTTTATTTAAGAATATAACAAAATAATACAAATTAAAGAATGTTTAATTCTTTGATTACGTTCACTAAATTTAGGATGTATTAATACTTAATTTCTTTCGATTTATTTTGGAAGATAATTTGATTAATTTAAACTATTTTGATTAATTTGAATCTTAATTGTTATTAATGATGGTGTATATATTTTTGATTCTAATTTATATGTCACAAAAATTTAATATGTTAGGAACCCTTAAAGACATAAAAAGCTCTCATCATTTTGTCATTGAAGTAAATACATAAGATCATTTTCGCCTTTATATGCCAGAAAACAAATTAACACATAAGGAAACAAATTAAGAAACCTTTACATTTCATTTCTACTTGGCATCAGAATTAATTATTTAATATCTCAACTGATAAAGACTTATATTGCATACAGGAATAGTCATATCACTGACTATCCGACCCACCTGAAGGCACACGGATAATAAATACTGAATGACCGGACCGCCGCAACAGCAACACTGGCTGGAACTGTGGGTGAGTCCTAAGGACCATCACCGGCCTCGGTACAACTCTTCCCTAAGGAAGTACGTCCCGTCATCGATGGGAGGAGCCAGACCCCCACCTTTTCGTGTACCCCAGGGTGACGAAATCCAACCATCATGCAGAAAGCATCTCATCCTAATTTCGAGGTGCCTCCCTTCGGAGGGGATTATGCATAGAGGAATATAAAGATGTTTGTTTTGACGTACCTCCCTTTAAATTTAGAATAGTAGCTGAAAGGATACGAAGTTGTACACCGTTCTGTTACTAAGCAATAAGAAAAAAAAATAATAATAATAAAAAAAATAGATTTTAATATTTATTTTATTCGTTTTGTAGAATTGTATAATACAATACAAGACGATTATCATTTAAGATTGAAATAAGAAATGGTATCTTAAAATGGTTTAAACTAATTGAAAAAAATAGGAAAAAACTCGAGACTTTTAAAACGTAGTAACTATGTTTTATTCTGACGAATTTATGTTATTTAATGAATATAAAATAAATATTATCAAAGGAAAATTTAAAATAGAAAAGAATTTGATGCAAATAAGAAAGAAATCTGCGTATCGATATGTTTTATTTTATTAATTTGAATCTAGAAATGAGATATCAAAAGACAAAACTACTTTGGTTAACAAAGTAATATATTTTTTTTAAATGAGAAGAAAAATGTTTTCAATTAGAAAAATCTATGAGAAAAAAAAAATTCATGACATACACATTATTTTAAAATTTGAGCCATTTCTTTAAGTAATTTATAGTTAATGGAATTAAAGTGTCACGTAGCACAGCATATTATGCGCATTATTTTTATTATATGATATGCAATATATCTGGACTAATAGGTGTCTATTTGACTATGTGTATAATTTGTACTATTCCCTAAGGAGTATTTTCGTTTGGACTCTGAGGGTTATTTTCGTTGCTTAGAAATATCGCACATCTCTTTCCTTTTTCTTTTAAATTAACATTCTTATCAAAATTCTTTTACATATTTTCCACACTATCACTTCCTCAGAAAATCTCCTTTTAGATTACTTTCCCACAAAAAAGTGAACCTTCAAATTTCAGTTGATTCCCTGTTTTATGAAATATATATAACATTGTCAAACATTATTTTGTCCTTTTTGACTTGAGATTAGTTTTGTATTTAATTATTTTCCCCATTTCCGTTTTGTAATAATAGCCTCCGTTTGTAATAATTTTCCTCATTTTCGTTTTGTAATAATAGCAAGTAATTATATCATGCTGTGATTGATGGGAATTTCATTACCAATGACGTTCCAATGATTTATAGAAATAAGAGCCAGCTTCTAAATCCAGTTTTTACGTTCGTTCAAACTTCTATACAAAGATGGCGCCACGTAGCTTAGTATCCATGGCCAATAGCAGTTCAGTAAAGATTTTTACTGAACTCCGGACTAACTTACGGTGTTCTTCCAACTTTCTCTTTACTACAGATTATTTTTTCACGTTCTATTTTTAACAGTAGAAAACTTCATATTTATCGAGAACCCATTGAATTTGTGATACATCCGTTTTTTTTACAATACCATTAATGTGCACATTTTTAATAGATTGTTACTAATATTTAAAATTAATAATTTTTCTGCTGTTTATTCTTATAAAAACGGTTTAGAGTCACTTTATTCCATATATCATCAGCAATATAATATTTAAGAAATTACGCATTTTATTATTATCCAGCTTTGAAGCAATACAGGAGGTATTAGGGAGGACTTGTATAGAATATTTTTTAAGAATGATAATAAAATCGGGCCCTTGAGCATTATCCAAATTTTTATTCCTCACAATCATTATGATCTCACAAAACAAATGTTTGTTTACATCAGGCAAACATCTATGATAAATGTAGAAAAGAAATGAAATTTAAACCAGCTGTTGTTTGATTAGGATGTAGAGATTGTATATATTATAACGCACATAATCTCTCCCCCACCCCTCCACCTAAATGATTCTCAATAAGAATCTTGATTTCTGATTTTAACAACTATGATAATAGATGGCTTATGAAATCTTCAGGCAAAAAAGTACAAAAATGAC
>JAPMOR010043764.1:588717-665554 GCA_026543865.1 Argiope aurantia
CTCTGTATCATTACGATCTACATCAGAAAGAAATACCAAGAACTAGTATAATGCTGCAATAAATAAATAAAGGTTGTGCTCATTTGTCAACTGAATAAAATATATATTATTCGGCCGTCCCAATATAACTATTAGTGGCACTATGAATTTCGGAGTAATCCTGTTCTGTCGATTCGGCAATAACAGAGGTGTGTAGAGCAACTAATTAGGTAGGGTCTGAATAAACTGTGAAATAATAACAGCCGTCTTATCGAATGGGATAATTGCTCTATAACATAATAGCATCATTTTTCCATGGAAGCTTAATTATTATTCTAATTTTATTTTAATTTTGAAGCAGTAAATTAGTTACTGTTATCTTAATGTATACTTATTACTATAGTATATTATTATCGTTATATTTATTTATATATAATATTACCTAAATTTATAAAATATGTGAAATCGATTAATTATCGTGTACTATAAATTAAAATGCCAATTTTTGCATATCATTTTTGTATATCATATTTTTGAAGTATAAATTAAAATGCCTATTCTTGCTTCGATTGTTATATTAAATCAAGCACAAAGCATTTATATGTATTTTATTATATTATTTTAAATATCAAGTCTATTACTATATTAAATAAATATATTGAAAGAAATCGTGAAAAATCTTTCTTTATAAAATTTGATCATGTGTACGATCATAGGTGGTGAAAGCTGGTCTGCACAATCTTATTTTGAAAAAACACAAAATTATTGATTTCAAATGTCAATCAGAGCGCAGCGATTTTTTTTAAAACTTTTCATTTATTTAATTAGATAGGAATTTTCATTGGGCTATAGGTTAGGTGCAAAAATTCCTAGTTACATTTTTGATGGGTAGCCTAATTACTCCTGGACGTTCAAATTTGTGAAGACGACCTTGGAAGTAATTTAAATAAAGGGGAAAAAGTAAAGAGAAATTTGGAAAAAAAAAAGAACAAACACACCGATTTATTTTAAGCAAACATATCGCTCTTTTTAATTATTCGCAATCCTTGTTAACATCATTACCTCTGCTCTTTCTTCACGTTTGATATGCCGACTCAACTTTTTTTGCCTACTGGAAAACAGATTTTTGTAAATTTTTCTTCGAGTATGCGCCTATAAGGCACTGAACCGCAAAATGGATCTCAACAGCCTTTACGAATTACTATAATTCCTACTTTAATATTGGCTATAATTACAAGAAATATGGGGCCAGGTCTGAACTGTAAAGGTTCACAATTCTAAAATTAAGGAGTGACAATTAACACATCACTGAATTATTGCTAAGAAGTGGCATTATGGCAAAGAATAAATAAGATACATAAATACAATGTAATATGTAATGTAAATAATATAAATAAATACAATGAGTTAAATTACGAGCCCACATTGTTGTCTGCTCATTTAGTTCCTGTTCGGAAAAAAGAACTGTTAACACTTGATTTCGGAAATTGAAAAATTAAATTAAATTAATTTTTATTCAATTTAAAATTGTGTAATATCTAAATTTAATTCAATTTATAGTTAATACAACTATATTAAACGGCATATTAATTTTATTCAAACAATCATATATTATGATTTGCAGGACCAGTCCAATCTGAAAGCATTGTATTGAGACAGGAACCCACTTGTTGAAGTTGAGTACTTTATTTAGTTTTTTCGTGTGCTTCTACAACTGGACTTTATTAATAATATTTGAAATGCATTAAGAAAGGTCTATTAGTGCTCTCCATTAGCTATATTCTTGAATGGTGTCAAATTATTTTTATATATAATTAAAAAGTTAAAAGAAAATTAGATGCCTTTTTTGATTGTTCCAGCTTTTTAAATTATCTAAAATAGGAGATTCATCAGAATGTTTCTTTACTCTATGCCCTACTTAAAATTTTGTTTCTTAGTTTTTAATGAATATGATTTCCTGGACGATGTAGAGGCATCACGAGTACGTGCATGAGAAGTCACTGGATGAGTAAGAGAATTCGTTTCTCCAATGGGTATATTAATAGTTTAAGAATATCTCCTTTCTGGTGACGGGACTCCTCTTTTATGAAAGAGGTTGGACCGTAGGGAGTGGTAGGCTTTAAGACTCCTTTCTTAGTTCTCGCGTTATTGTTACGATAATAAGTCATTCGATTCCCCGGGTAACTAGATAGGGTTGGAGTAACTCTATTAATGATGAAGATGTTGTTCGACATTATCAGTATCAGATAAAAAAAAATTTGCATAGTGCTACTTTTGAAGAATTTTTTACTTATAATTTTAAAGATATTTTCAAATATATAAGTTACTCTATATTGTGGAAATTTAAAATTAACCATGAATTTGAACGATACAACAATATATTCTTATGATTCATACGAATGAATTTTCGTTCTGATATCGATGCAGGAAATTTTGCTTATTTTAGCGTGACAGTTATTGAATATATTAATTAAAAGTTAAAATATAAATTGCGCTAAAATGTAATGCACACTAATTGGCTGGAATGGTCTTTTGAAACCTTCTCATATACTCCCTAATAAATATGTTATAATATATATATGTTATATATAAAACAAGGCCAAGAATTCTAAGATTATTATTTTCAGAGTCTCGCATATGAATGCTTTGTGCTTCGTAATATAGTAAAGAAAATCAAATATACGTTTGCAATGGTTTTTTTTTCCAACCAATTGAAACTAAATATTGACAGAGGACAACAATTTTAGAAAAAAGAGCACATACAATATTTCATTTATTTAAATCGCTGTGTTTGTGAATATTCGCGTTTGCATATACTCCAATATACAGATCAACAGGCGATAAACCCTTAACAGATTTAGCTGAAAATTTAAAACAAATGCATACTTTCGATGATAAAGTTATGAAACAAATGTTATCTACTTTCTGTTTTTTATGTTCTGAAGTTATCTTGTTCCCTTTCTTTGAGACAGAACAGACAGAAAGACAAATTTCCTTTGGATAGATTTCGTTCAAAATTTATTAAAAATTTACAGATTTGGTGAAAAGAGTACATATCGAATTTCATTCACTTAGCTCAAAGTGTTTTTGAGTCATATAGACAGATATAATTCCGAAAATATGTTTTTTGAATTCAGGAAAGTCTGCAACGTGGAGATTCGTCAAAGTTTCGAGATCGAAATTTTTGATAGTTACATTAGTATACTTCGTATACGAGAAATTAAACATTCTGAATCAAGAAATAAAAGTTTAAAAAAATATTTTTATCCTTTTCCGCATATTATAAAACAAGTTATTTTTCCTTTATTTTTAAAGCAAAATAAAAAATAATAAAAATTAAAATTAAAATTCCTTTTATAGAAAAATTAATCTAAATGTATTTTTTAATACTCATTTTATTTTTATTTAAAACCAGCATAAGAACATTCACTTTTATGAAGAATAATAAGGATAATACAATAATTATGTGTATTGTACAAACCTTTACATTTTATAGAATATAACGAATGTGCTCTTTTTAAAATTTAGGATCATGAAAAAATATTTTGGTCTTACTATCTGCTATGAAAAATTTTGTTTGGAAGAGTTTTATGAAAATCCCTCTAAGAAATAGCAAGTAAACAAATAAAATAGTTTTCATATGATAAAAAAAGAAATAATAAAATTGTTAACATTTCCAATAAAAGAGTCATAAAATATTCGATCATTGATAATGTCAAATCCTCTTTCAACCTAGTATTACAAGCTGAAAATAGCATAATCTATTCTCAAGACAAATGCATTATAGTTTCATAATTCTAATCTTTATCATTTTTTAACGCTGTGCAAGACTAACTATTTTTAGCTATGCGGATAAATTTCAATCTCACAAACTTGCTTCCTTTTGTACGCTTCTGCCGTTCTATTTCAATCTTTTTATTTCTAATTTTTGTCATTTACTCACGCATCGTTTCCTACGACGAAACGACGCTGCTTTTTAATTTTTTTTGCGATGAATTTAGCGTAATAATTTCTATCGAAGCTGCAGAAATCACTGCTTCGTGCATGAGCGTCGAGAATGCTATTAAAGGCTTATTGTTCGGATAGGCGTTTCCTTCTTTTTTAAAAATTCCTCACTTTATGCAATTTGTCACTATTTAATTATAATCTAGTAGCTTAATGATAGATTTTACGTTTCGGAGGCGTTGATAAAAGCGTTCGTTTCAGCTCAAATTCACTAAACGAAAGGTTGACAAGATCGCGGAGGTCTTTTGAACGTTCTCGTTTTGATAATATTTTAAAATAAAATTACTTGTTCTTTATCGTGCTTGTTTTTTTTTTATTTCGCATGGAAAGATAATTTTCTTATATTTGTATAGTTAATAACTTTTATTCAGCCTACAAAATGACACGCCTAACAAGTTTGCTGTATTTTTAGTAATTTCAGACATGCATTTTTAATAAATTCTGTTTTTCAATGAGGTAATTAATTTTTTTTGTTTATATCCATGCACACACATTCAATGAATTTATAAGTATAGGTAAATAGTAAAAAAAAAAAAAATAGATAGAGAAAATTCAGTTATAGTAAAAATATGAAGTTAGGTTTTAGATAATCCAAACTTCTTTTTACTTTGAGTTTACATTTCAATCAACAATTATCCATACTTTATGTGGGTTGTTCAGAATTTGAGTCGACTAATTCACAATTTTCTATAATTTGTTTTTCGAATTATTCTGAATACTATAAATCGCACACCAGTTAATCAGTCCAATCGAAATTATATATTTTTATGCGTTTCCTGCTATATTCTTTCGGAATCACACAATCGAATTTCAAGTTCATTATTTTGAAATATTTTAAACTGATTTTTTTAGCACTAACTAGATTTGTGGAATAAATTTAAAAATATTATATTATATATATATATACGCGCAATGTTTCGCCCTTAATCGATGACATGCGGTTAATACACAAGTACAATAAACCTGAATGTATTTCGGACGATTTTTTCCTTCCGATTATAACCAAAATTTGTCATAAGACTATAAATGTATTAACAAAGTCAAAATTCAAATTTCAGTTATTCCGTTTTTGAATTTTCGCTTTTGCAGGCTTGTGAAAGTACAGATCGACAGACGGTCACAATCTTGGTGGATTTAATTTAAAATCTGATACAGATCTATACTTCAGATGTTAAATCGGTGTATCGAATTCTATTTATGTAATATTTCGTTTTGTGGTTATCGCATTAATTTATATTCGAAAAGCCGAACAGACAAACTTCCGCAGATGAATTCCACTCAAAATTTAAAAGAAATTTACAAATTTTATACTAAGACCATATACCAAATTTCATTCTTCTAACTCAAACATTTTTGTATTATCATGTTCACAGACGGACAGACAGACATAACTCCAAAAATGTGTTTTCGGTCTAAGGGACTGAAATGCGAAGATTCATCAAAGTGTAGAGTTCGAAATTTTTGATGATTACAATACTTCCTCTACATAGACGAGAAAATGAAAAATACGATAGAGATTTTTTAAATAAATCATCAATTTCTAAGACTTATTTTAAATGCAACTTCTTAAATCTCTTCAAGGATCCCAAAATTTAAATATACTTTTAGTTCTTTGCATTGAATCATTTTTAATGAAAAAATTAAAACCTTACCGTTAATAAAATTATTCCAGAGTTTTCCAATGCTCATTTTTTTAATTCATTTTTGTTATTGATAAATAATATAATAAAATGTAATCAAATAAAAAATCAATCACTTTGTTTCACGTAAGAAACTTATATCTGAAGGGATTATATCAGTAACTTTTATGTTACGAAGATTATGTTACTTTTATAATATGTTTTTATGCAGTGAAAAGTAATATTTTTTTCCCATAGAAAGGCCCTTCAATATATATTGGATATTTTCAGATTTTTGCTTAAAATGCCTCTTATGCCATATCATATTATTGAAGTATGATAAATGCATTTGTGTTGATGATATATGCGCACTTGAGAAAAAAAATGATGTTATCATACTTTATTGATGATAAATTTCGGATCCTAAAATAATGTCCTACAAAATATATTCGAGTTAAGTGTACTTTTAATTAAAAATGTGATAGAATTGAGGAAGAGCTCTTAAATATAAAAGACCACTGCATGGATATTAAAAGTAATTCAAATCTTGTTTTATACATTGAAACAAGAACAAATAAATATAATAAAAACAGTTTATATACACATTTTTATTTAATGAACAAAAAAAAAGATTTTTTTTCATTTTAATTATTTCCACTTTATATTTAATTTAAAATTTATTTTTATAAACAGTAAAGACATTTGAAATTATTTTTTCTTCAACTGCATGGCCAGGGGGCTCCATGTAAATGCACGGCATAAGAAAATTTAATTAACGTAATCGATTAACTAATAATTAAGTTCTAGAAATATTAAAATAAATAAATTGTCCTCGAGAATACACAAGTGCAAAAAATTTCAAAACTAGCACATCAGAAAGTGAGTGAAAAAGTTTTTATAAAATTCCAATGTCACGAACATGAAACAAGTCAACTTAAATAAAAGTGCTTAAAAATGGAGACTATAAGGGTAACAGAAATCTAGTTTCGATAAATTTACGGATGAATTGCTTCTTAAGAGAAAAAAATTATGAAGGATTTTTCTTATAATAGATTTTTTTTTCAGAATCTGACTGATTTTTATACTTCAAGTGAAAAGTGAACTAAACAAATGAAACATCCATGGGACTTGTTGTGATAATTATCTCCTAAAATGCAAGAAGATCCTAAAGGAGCAGGGCCATAAAGTTTAAAAGTAAAGAAAACCGATTTTTGATATCGAGCAGTAATAGGATAGCGTAAATTTTATATTTGATGGGGACAATGACAGTTTTAAGATTCTGACCTATTTCAAATAATTGATCATTGTCATTCTAAGGCTTTGCGTCTTACTTACAGACACATATGTAGATGAACTTGTTGTACTATCATAGCTTCGGTATTATAACCTTCTAAAATTTGACTCATTTTATCCACTGCTTGTTTATTATTCAAACTTAGCGGTAAGAAACAAGAACAAGAGTTTTGCTTGTTATAATTACATAAAAAAAATCTTTTTTTATATATTTTGAATTTTTGATTTTTTTCTGTCGATTCGAATTTTATATTTTCAACGCCATCAACCTTTTAAGATATGGTGTTGATATTTTTTTTGTATCTCAATTAAATCGTATCATATTTAAAAAAAATATAATATGTCAGTTATTCGGTTTTAAGAATTTTGTTTTAATTAAGGATAACTATTAAGTTCATGGATCATGAAGAATGAAATTACTAAAGGCTCTGAATTAATGACTATCGATTTATGGAAGTAAAACAATAGAAGGAAGTATTATTTATAGCAAAAGTAAACGATTGCCTTGTTAAGCTAAATTTATCATAAAGGATATCAAATGAAAGCATGTTTCACAGTATTATCAATAATAATTGTACATTAATGCGTTATTAATAAGAATGTATTAGTATAGTTATATAATAAAATTACTGTTGACAGTTATTGTTTTTAAGCATTTTATTCTAATTAATGATAGCTATTAAGTTCATGAATCATGAGGAATGAAATGACTAAAGGTTCTGAATTAATGATTATTCATTTGTGGAAATGAATTTTTTGACGAAGGTATTATGTACAGCAAAAGTAAACAGCTTTTCTAATAAGCTAAATTTATCATAAAGGATACCACAGTATATAATCAAAGAATATCACAGTAATTTTAATATGTTTCACATTATTATTAATAATAATTGTACATTAATACACTATTAGTAAGAACATATTAATATAACGTTATATGAAAAAATAACAAAATTAGCTACGAATCATTTCGACTGGGTAATAAAATGTTAAGTTTATGTAACTTTCAATATGTTAAGTGAAGAATTAAAATGTTGTTTAACAAGCAACACCATTTTTCTCGATTTTGCATTTTTTTGAAAAAAGTACAACAACAATAAGGAAACTGATTTTTTTTTTACAAATAATAATGATTATTCCTAATTTCTTTCACATCTGTTATAAATATGTAGTCCCGTATTCATCCAGAAGGGGAAAAAATTGGTTGAGAATTATTATTTTTTATTTTTCTTGTAAAATTTACGAAATTGATACAAATGGAAATGCTTGTTAATCAAGAAAATATAGAAAAAACGAAAAAAAAAACAATAAATAAAATAATAATAAGTGAGAGGAACAATACTGATCTTACTTATACTTACCAATACGAAATGTCTGGTGAATAGTGGATATCTTGCTTTTTAAGATATCTGACATCTTTCGTGGTTTAAAACGTTGCAAAAAAATCACTGCTTATTTACTCAAGAAATAGCAGTTGGAAATAGTAATAAACTTGCCTTTTAATTTTCCAGCTTTTCTATGAAATGTGACCAAATAATTCATAAACCAACTTACCTTTTACTTTTTTTAAAAAAAGTTTTGAATAGTAAAAACAAAATTTTTTAACCAAAATCTCTCAGTGTTAATAAAATTAAAAATACTTACTTAATAATAGGTAAATAAGTAATATCTGATATGAAGAAGATGGAAAAAGGTACTATCTTGTCAAGCAAGAACACCTGAAAGAGGGAAAAAAAATGTTTATCATATAACAATATTAAGTGCTGATATGATTTCTGGACATCACAATAAAAGTTTTTTTTTCATGTCTATCGATACTTAACACGTAACCCGCAACCACCAAGCCATCATGTACATAAATAAAGATCATCTGCCAACCTTGTTTACATTATAATGAAGTAATTTCATATGTATCGATGCCTAACCTGCAAACACCAGGTCATCATGTACATAAATAAAGATAATCTGCCAACCTTGTTTATATAATAATGAAGTAAATTTATGCTCACAACGCATCAAATGCGACTCGCATATTTAATTTCAGAATCCATTACGTTTTACAGGAGAAAAAAAATCTAGGAAACATACAGTTAGATGCTGAGTTTACATTAAGGCAATCCTGTTGCCTTCAGTAAACAGCCCATTCGTAGAAAGCTATCCATGAACTAACGGAAAGGAAGTGTTTTACACGAGTGTAGTTTGAAATAGCTGCAAAACTAATCAGCATTGATAAACTAGAAGTTAATAAAAATAAATCTTCTTAAAAGCAGTTTTTAAAAACATATCTTTAATAATGTACCAAACTGCGAATTTTTAAATTTTATTTCTTGGTCTTTATTCCCGAAAGCAATTTTTTTCTAAGCTTACTATCAGATGGTGCCACGGATACGGAATCAAAATTTAATTTAATTAAAAATTATCTGATAAAGCGATTGTGAATATCTTAAAATAACATATTGTTATGCAGAACATGTAAAATTTTACTCTAGTACAT
This sequence comes from Argiope aurantia, assembly GCA_026543865.1. Lineage (NCBI taxonomy): Eukaryota > Metazoa > Arthropoda > Arachnida > Araneae > Araneidae > Argiope > Argiope aurantia. The sequence goes on from JAPMOR010043764.1 coordinate 598,108, forward strand.
CAGGAAATAAGAAGAAATCACTAAGAAAATTCCAGCCTTACAATCATCAGACAAAATGTTGTTGAACAAATATTGAATAAAACTTTTTAACTTAAAAAATGTTGAGGAAAAACATCTTGTCAAACTTTAATAAGCAAATGTAACTTATATTCATAACATAGACATTAAGAGCATGATACACTTTTGATACACTTTTGTATTACTTTTCAGCATATTGAATCTTCGGCATATTGAAAAAAATAGAACTTGTTTTCCGCCAATCGCTTGTTTCTGTCTGTAGACTGGAGAAAAAAATAAATAAAATGGCCTCCATGCTTTTCGTCTTTTTTCTTTGTCGTCTTTCTTTTTTTTTCTAGGAGAAGAGTTGTCAGTGCTTATTCGGCGAATAAAAGAGGTATCTACAGTTTATTTCAGACGGATATGCATTACGTAGAGGCATAGAGAAATAAATCTTCAATTTTCATTAATCCATGAGCACAAAATCCGATATTTTCACATATTTTTTTATTTGAAAATTACTAGACTATATAACAAGGGTATTTATTATCCAGACATAAAAGTAATTCCGGATTTCGAATTTCATCTAATTCAAAAAATCGATTAGGAAATTCCGTTTTTTCCAACAATAGTGTATAAAAAGAGTCACAGAGGAGCGAAACACGTCAAATACTTAAATGACAGGTAGTTAAAATGTTAAAATAAACATTTACTAAGCTTGCATTTTGTTCAAGGTGTCAAGGTGTCACGTTTCAAACTTTTTATTTAATTTCTCAGAAAAAGTTTACAATGGTATTTTTGTCTTTTGATTTTTAGAATTGTACTATACAAATGGAAATTATACTATTTCTTAATAAGTGAATATAAATAATTCTAAGGGAATATGAATGATTAAATGAATTTGAGTGATTCTAAAGTGAAAAAAAAAACTTACAATTCATTCTTATGTTTTCTATTTTGAGAAATATAATATTTTAATATCATGATAATCAAATAATATTTTCTTACCGTATATCATTAAAGATAAATATTCATATGATAAATGCCTTTTATATTTTAACAGCTAACTGCACGATTATTACAAAATTTGTTGCATTTTTAAATAATTTTAATAAGTAGACTGCATTTATGTATGTTGATTTTATTCTTACAGTTGTTTATATTATCCTAAATATAACTATTAATAGTATTACTTTTTACACTTGTTTTATATTATGGTTAATGAAGACTTTTGCATAAAATTGATCATGAAGTTGATTTTATGCTAATACAATTTAAGATTTTTTTAAGATTTTCTTGTTACAGCATTTCAATTTTTAATAATGTGCAATAATTATGGAATAATATTCATACAATAAATGACCTTTATTTTAACAGTACTTTAATTCGTGGGAAGAAATAACACAGCTTCTTACATCATTTTATTGCAAAATAAAGCATAAGACATATCGAATCAATTAACGCCTGCATTATTTTAACAGTAATTTAATTGTTGTTTAAGAATAACACAACTTATAATATCATTTAATTCCTGTTTAATTACTGAAGATAGTAAATAATAAATTATAAAGGTAAAGCAATCAATAAATACTGTTTACGGTTTAAGTGAGGATTAGTTAATTAAAAATAGCACAGCTTGATACATTACATTATTGCAGCTTAATCAGGTAATAAATGCAACTTGCTACATTAATCTTTTATTTTTTAAATACTTAGAGGCAATAATCAATCAATAAAAATTCCAAATGTGGATTAGTTATTTAAAAATAACACAGCTTTTTATATCGCTTTATTACTTTTACAATACAAAGTAGCAATATGCAGTGAATAAAAAAATTCCAAATGTGGATTAGCTATTTAAAAATAATACAAGTTGATGTAACATCTTCTTACTTTTAAAATACAAAGTAGCAATATGCAGTGAATAAAATTTCTAAACATGAAATAAATATTTAAAAAAACACAACTTGCTGTATTATTTTATTACTTTTAAAATACGAATTAGTAATATTCAGTGTATAAAAATTCTAAATATGTATTAGTTATAAAAATAAAACAGCTTTCCGTATCATTTTATTACTTTTAAAATACATATTCAGTGAATAAAAATTCTAGATGTGAATTGGTATTTAAAAATAACGTAACTTTACTACATGGTTTATTATTTTCAAACCTTTAGGGAATATTATTCAGTGAACAAAATCTGATTAAATTCTAATCGTAATTTAATAGCTCTTTAAATATATAAAAAAAGAATAATTGTAGTTTGGGAGGGAAAAAGTTTATTTTCTGCCCAGATGTATCCCGTAAGGGCACGTAATCAGAGTCGCTCCTTATACTTTACGAACTTTTGTCAGCTTAATCATTCTGACGGATAACCCAACAGTGGTTTCTGGCAGAGGGTTGCCGCTTATTGATCGCGCTGTTTTACTTTCCTCTTTTACGGTCTCAGATAGGAAGTGAAATTAGTCGGACGATTGCTTAAAGCACTAGAAGTGTTGCACGGATTCGTGAATTTTTTACCGAGAGAACCAAGAATGTTTCTCATTGAATAAAATGTAAGGTACAGATCGTTGGATTGAGAAATAAGGAGGTTTGTAAAGATTCGCATTTTACATTTTAAATATTAATTATTTTTAATAAGCCGTAGTAAGACATTGGAGATAAGGAAAATGATTTATTTTAAGAAACGATGCACTTTTGCTTTTTGTTAAATATCTAAGTGTAAATTCAGCACAGAATAGAACAAAGAAAATTTTAGGAATGTCTTAAATATTTATTGTTATATTATGTTAGATATAGTTTAATTAAATAATTAGTTGCAAATCCACTACAGAACGGAATAAAGAAGGCTTAAGAAATAATTTCTTTCAAATTTTATAATGTAAGTATATAAAATGAACATTAATTAAAGACAAATAAAATTAAGAAAAATGATTCAGAAACATATTTCTATTTTTTTGATATAAAGTGGGATTTTTTTGCTTTAATTAAGTCCCAGTTTCTAGAATTCGATTTATAAATTATTACTAAAATATTATGGCATTTTAATTTAATTTTTGTATTAAACTGATTATATAGGGCGCCACAGATATAGAATTAAATTTCTTTAAATTTAATGTATCAATTCATAATTAAGGTCCGAAAATAATATAAAAGTGTTCCACCATCAAGAATATATACATAAGTGAAGAAAATTTCAAAGTTATAGCACATTAGGCAGGAAAAGTCAAATCAATTGTAATATTCCATCTCCCAAACTTGAAACATATCTAGCTTAATAAAAGTGTATAATAAAATAAAAGTTTATTTTATGAGGGTTGAAGTCGATTCACGCATTATATCTTTCATTCTTTGATGTCACATCTTTTTTCCTCCAGCAAAATGTATAATGAATTTCAGGATTAAATTGGCCCGACCAATTTAACATGTATCACATGATTACGAATTTACTTCATTATAATTAAGGCCATGAATTCATTATTAAGGTCTGAAAATGATATAAAAGTGTTCTATCATTAAGAATACATAAGTGAAGAAAATTCCAAAACTTTAGCACATCAGGAAGGAAGAGTAAAGTCGAATACAAAATTCCATTTTATAAACATGAAATATATCTAGCTTAATAAAAATGCATTAAAAAAATAAAACTTTATTTTATTCGCTTTGAAGTCGATTCATGTATTTTATCTTTGATATCATGTCATTTTTTCCTTCAGCAAAACTATGACAAAGAAAGCATCTTCCAATTCCAACTTCCTTCTTATGAATTTTAGGACTAAATTGGTCCAGTACATTTAATATATATCACATGGTCATAAATTGACTCCATTATTTTCTAGATTACATTGAAATGATTTAAGTCAAATTCCTTTTCTTAAATTTTTTGTAAGAATTTATTGCAATTATTTATTGCCAAATTTTTTACAATCACTCAATTCTGGTAATTTATTCTACATGAAATCATGAGCAAATTAGTCTTATCACCTGTTATTTAGTGGATGAAGACATAGCATGGCTAGGAACTTTAATTGTAAGAAGATGGCTTTTTTTTGTCAGGTAGGCAGGTAGATGTTTTTTTTTTATATCCCTAGTTATATTCTTAATGAGCTTTATCCGGAAACGAGAAGATTGATGTTTAGTAACGAACTGCTCGTAGCGGTTAGTTTGGCAATTGACAGTCTTGCTGATTTTCTTTAAAGTGATATTCTAACTTGTTCCAGACACTCTTGAAAATTCTTTAATGCAAAAATTTAATCTGTCAGTCAGACTTTTACCTCAACTCCTACATAGGAGTTTCAAGGTTGTAATGACCGAAAGAAGGTGCCACGCTATCCTTTAAGCACGAGTGGTTGATTAAATGTGACATACTGAGAAATTTTTCTGTTTTGTCCTGTAATGATACTTTTAACAGAATTACTCAGAAATTAGAATGTCGATGTCAAAGCTGTAGCAAAGGATTGCAGTCCGCTCCTTGTTTGGTTATTACTTCCTTTCATTTTCTTTACATCGATACACTAACGTGGTTCAGACTCCCTTGAAAATTCTTTAACTCAAAACCCCACTCCCATATATTGGAAATAAATAAGATTTTAACCTCAGGTACTGTCTAGGAGTTCCAAGGTCGTATTGACTGAAAGAAGATGCCATACAATCCTTTTACCAAGAGTCCTTGACTAAATATCTTAGACAAAGTGGAGCTAGAACCGCCATAAATATTTGTTTCCGTGGAAAGGATAACCCCCCCCCCTCCCCATATTTATTTTGTAGGCTAAAAAATACGTTTTTTAAAATCCACTTTCGAAACTTTATCATCACTTTAATGCTCTTAGGAAATATTAATCCGTTTTAGGTGACCATCATCTGTCAAAATTTGGACGAAAGCACAAACTATTGCATAGTTCAAAAAAAAGCAAATATCTTTAAAAAAAAAAAAACGATGACTTTATAATGAAATGAGGCGAAATTTGATCATGATGTAGCGAGGGCAAACAAAATCTTCTGTATATATGAAAAAGGAGATCGCGCAAATAGTTGCTCAGTCTAATATTACTTTTATTCCCTTATATCCATCCCACGCTAAACTCGATCCTTTTTTAAATTTCTGAGTGGGAAGAATTCCCCAATGCCTCCATTAGTTTTAAACTGTTATTTGGGGATGGTAGTTATGAGGACAAACGAAGGGGAAAATATCGTAAAAAAATAAACTAAATCAAAAGCGTTAAATCCACAACATGGCTGAGAAGAAGATAAGAACTTTTAAAGTCACCAATTGGAACCGGAACAAATAGACTAAAGATGAAAAGAAGGTGAGGAAAAGAAAGGGAGGATAAAGAAGAAGGGTCTCGTAAAAGTGTCCCTGTAAAGTGCTTTAAAAAAACGGGGGATGAACGAAAAGAAGAAAAGGAAAAAAGGCAACCCCCTCGATTTTCTTCATATAATGAAAGGCCTCTTTTGGGTATGATTTATGGCATCGATTCGGAGAGGATAGCTTTGGGATGTTTCATCTTTGCTTTTGTAAGGAGGTTATTCACCAATAGATTTCCGTATCGGAAATGCTCAGTTTCTTACAAGTCGAACACCTACCAATAGTTCCACAGAAGCATTGCCCCGCGGAAATGTTGATGAGAATGGAATGTAGCTTCACATTAGATCGCCAGCACTTATGTTAAAGAATCATTGTTTATATCTTTTATTGAGATTATATTATTTTTTTTGCACCCTAAAGCTACAACAGAAGAAAGATACAATAAAGAAGACTATATGTTTAAAAAGGATATTTAGAAAAATATACGATATAATAAAATATATGCACAAAAATACTTAGTAGAATATATACAAAAAGATATGTAATAAAATAAAGTATATAGCCTGTATTTATCACAATGAATTGTTTTTTATAACTTTTAATGAGTTTATATTATTCTTTATGCACCAAAAGCTACAATATGAGAAAAAAGCTACAATACGATATCAGAAGAAAAATGCAATGAAGAATATATATCAGAAAAGAACATATATAAAAGAATATATGATGGAATGATGTGTGATTTATAACTTATTAAAAAGAATAATGAACAGAATGGAGAATATATGACAGAATAGAGCATATGCAGTAGGATATAGAATAGAATAAAAGAATATATAGAATATCTACTTGAATTGGAATCCAATAGTTATTTTCTAAACTTTTAGACATAGACATAAATTTCTAGTTCGAAAAATATTGTAAATGAAACAAAGAATCGTATTTTAAGTTGTTTGAGTCAATACATGTAAGCCTAAAAAAGAATATAAAATCTAAATATTAGTTCCCCAGTCATATTAGTTATACTTAGTAAAATATTTTTGACAAGCCAGCTATTTAAACAAAAAAAGTCCCACTTTTCTTTCATCAAAGATGATCGAGCTATAAAGATTCCAATTTCATTACTTTATACCAATTAATGACCACTTTGAAAAAGTACCGTGAAAGACTTGGAAATAATAATAAAATTATTAAGAAAATGTTTATTAATGTCATAAAAAATAAATTTTTTTTTAATTTCATAAACTTGTATGATAAAATTTTAATCGTAAATGCTTGAGATACAGAAAACAATAGATGAAAAATATAAAAGATCAATAAATATTATAAGAAACAAAAAAAAATCTCAAACATTCATTATATAAATATTAAATTATAAATGTGATTACGATTGAAATTTATTTAAAACTTTTCCATCAGCGCTTCACATTTTTGCAATTTTTGTCTACATCTCCAATTTTTGATAAAAAAATATTTTTTTCTTTTTAAACGCTGATAAAGGTATTTGTTAGAAAGGTTTTCAGATTTAATGACAAATACTTTAAAATGAACTTCATGGGAAAAAATAATCGAAGAATTTGTAGCATCAAATCTTATGAAATTTCTTTTCGTTTTTAAAAACCATAGCAAAGACTTCAGAAAATGTGATTAAGAAATAAGGATGATAGAAAAAAAAAAGAGTACTGATTGTAATGAGTTCTTTTTATTTTGATTTCAATAATTATTTGTTCAATTTTTTCAAAGAATGTTTTTACATATTCTTGGAATGTTTTTTTTTCTTTTTTAATTTGATTCTTCAACACAGGTTGAAAATTAAAAGTATATACGAATGCTTTCAAAGCTGCCAGGAAATAAACAATCATTCATAAATACCTTCTTCTACCTCCCATATCTTTACAGTATAAATGTTAAGCAAATCGTATTCAATTACTGGTGAACTATGATGAGTTTTTTTCTTAAGAAAAGAAAAAAATTATAATGTTTTTATTCCTTGCCTTAATAAATGAAATATATTAGATATTCACTATATCGTTTCCGCCTGCATCTCTAACATAAAAAAAAATGATTCCTCATGCACTGGTGTGCAAAACTTAAGCAACAATGCAAATTTTAAGCAGATGGCCATGAAATTGCAGAAAAAGAGTTCTTGCGATCAGTACAATGAACACATAATTCAAGAGAAAGGTCATGCGTATGCAAATATCAGGAACAAAACGTCACAGGCGACGTGAGCGTACGCAAAACACGTGCGGAAGGGGCGCGCAGCTCAACACTACAATAAAAGGAAGGACGGAGACGCAATTAAAGACATTCGCTGCAAGTGCACGTGAGTTAATTCGTGAAATATGGCTAGCAGAAATCACCTGGACGATTTCACACGTGGAAGAATGATCGGAAAGCTGGAAGAGAGAGTAGTGTGACCAGTGTAGCTGAAGAGTTCGGAATCAACAAAAGTGTCTTTTCGCGCGCTTGGAAAGCCTTCCAAACCACACGTACAGCTGTGAGAAAGGTTGGTGGTGGCCGCCCCAAGATAACAACTGCAGTGGATGACCGACATATCGTCCTGCAGGCGAAAAGAACCCGAAACCAGTCAGCAAGCGCCATTGCTCAGCAACTGTGTGCAGCAACGGGGTGACAAGTGTCGCGTTTTACTGTGTCCAGACGCCTTTACAAAGGTGGCCTATTCGCCCGCCGTCCTGAACGCTGCATCCCTTTGACAGCTTCCCACCGGCGGCACCGTTTAGAGTGGTGCAGAGAGCACAAAAACTGGACATCTCATCAATGGAGTCGTGTCCTCTTTACAGATGAGAGTAGTTTTAGTGCCACAAGCGATTCCCAACGCCAGTTGATTTGGGGAGAGGTCGGGACATGGTTTCATCCCAGTAACAGCACGGAAAGAGACCGTTTCAGTGGTCCTGGAGTTGTCGTCTGGGGAGGCATTTTGATGAACGGGCGGACTGAGCTCCACGTTTTCGACAGAGGTTCTGTAACTGGAGATCGCTATTGTCAAGAGGTGATCCTTCCCCATGTGCGTCTGTTACGAGGTGCCATTGGATCAGACTTCGTTTTTATGGATGACAATGCACGGCCACACAGGACTCATGCTGTTGAAGAGCTCCTGGAAAGTGAAGATATCACTCGAATGGATTGGCCGGCATGCTCCCCTGATTTAAATCCGATAGAACATGTGTGGGATGCTTTGAGGAGACGCCTTGCGGCACGATTACATCCTCCTGGGAACACCCGACAACTTAAACAGATGCTGATTGAGGAATGGGCACTCTTACCTCAAGAACTGTTGGACAATCTGGTGCTGAGTATGGGGAGACGGTGCGAAGCAACCATTACAGTAAGGGGAGGGCATATCCCATACTCAGGAACATCTGCTTGCTGTTCTTTCTCTTGGACAGACAATCATGTGTAACGATACTATGAGTTCAATAAAGCCTTTTTTTTTATTTATTCCATGCTGTATGCATTGTATTCATTTCTGCGCAACTATGTTTTCGTCATTCTTTCAGAACGAAATGCTGTATCTCATTTCTGAATTTCATGTCTCTCAGATGATTTCTCGTGAAGTTATGGCAAAAAACATACCTGTTGCTTAAGTTTTGCACACCAGTGTACATTACCGCACAGCTCATCAATGATTCTCATTTTTGCTTAAAGTTAAATAGATCTATTTTAATATTAATCCTCCTTTTTAGCATCTATCTTAAATGCTTTAATTAAAGATTGTGAAAAATGCTATAAAATTAGATCCATTGAATACACGTTCATACGAAAACACATACACTTTCTCACTATATTCACTACGAGTTCTTTTTTGATAGCTTATATAAAACCCAACTATGTGAGTAGAGGCTATTTATTAGAGGCCATTTAATATTAACTTTCTGATTTCTGAAGTTCTTTAGATTTGCTGCATAAAATCGTAGGCTAATTTTAATCCCTAGTTTTATGCAATATATGATAATGAGACCAAATACGTTTGCAACTAAACAAATTGCTACTTACAAGCAATTTTATAAGATCATCATCGTACAATTTATGTAAGTCGGACTTGATTTTAGACTGCCCAAAACAAGTGCATTAAACCATAGAGGCGGCTTTTTACTAGATAGACTAATTGCCTTTTTCTAAAAAAAGATTTAATTTATTATATTAATATCATGCTTAAAATTCCCTTTGAAGTTAAACATTTTAAGGAATTTAACGACCTTATTCATTATATTAATAGATCAAATATATTTTGAATTCACATTATACCGTTTTTACCCTGCATCTTTAATATATATATATATATATAAACGGATTTTCATCAAAAATCTAATCACAATGCATTACCATGCAGCTGACTTCATTCCTATACAAAAGGGGCTTTCATTAGACCGACAATTACTCTGATTGGTTTCCATATTTTTTTTAAAGTTCTCAGAAACTTTTTTGATATGAATCGAATTTTTTTTGAATCTCTGTGAAATATTTCAATTAAGGGGCTAGCAGGTTGCTACTAAATTAGATCGTTTCAATGCATCCTCATACGAAAAGGCATACACTTTCTCATTATACTCTCCACGAGTGCTTCCAGTGATAACCTGTATAAAATCCGACTCTGCGACGAAATAACCATTTATTGGGGGCCGTTTAATGCTCTCCTATTAAACCATAGGTGCGACGTTCTACCATTAGACTTATAACGTAATGACGAGTCGTTAAATTTAGTTGTTCACTCGAACCCTGAGTCAATAGCAGAAACTAATTACCAAAGCTGGAATAAATTGCTAGACTGGCAGCTGCAATTAGATGGTGGGACAAGTTAGAAGTTGTAAGGCAAGCAGTTCGATATTTACATCTTATGGGTTTGAGGCAGCAACAAAAATAAGGGGGTTTGTTCAAGAGTAGTTGCTGGGAGAGCTAGGTAAAGAGGAAAACTTCTTGCAATTACTAATGCTTTCAATGATTAACTGATTTCAAAAGGAAAGGTATAAGTTCAGAATCAATATATTGTTAATTGCCTTGTGCCAAACATTTAAGTGTCCGTTTAAGGAAAATTTCTAGTCACAATTTAAATATATTAGACAAGGGAGGGAAATAATAGATAAATTAAAGCGGAGAAATGTTCATTTTCGACGATACATGTAAAACTAGGTATTGATAATAGTAATGAATAGTTTTGCAGTAGAATTATTCTTACTATTTTCTCTCGTGTTGCTCCCAAATCGGAATGATTTATGATGATATTAAAATCAATTGTTTGTTGGATGCTTGAGCTTTTGAAATCGTATGAATTGGATAATAAAGTAGAGTTTTATCCTTTTTCTAGAAAACGTTTAAATCTTTTTAATTTCTAGTATACAGAGTTTATAAAGAAAAAATGCTTTTACGCCTAGTTTGATTTTTTCTTGCGATTTCTAAAAATTTTTTGTTTTGGCATCTGTGCCATATACCAATTTCAACCCGCAATTTTGAAAAGTAATACACATTAGTAATTTAAACATCACTATATACAATACACTAGACTAGCATTATACTATTACGATATCTTTTTTTGATGATTTTTTGGAAATTAAATAGTTTATTATTGGCATGCGAGATATTTTTTTTTATCTACCAATTGAATGATTATCTCCAAATTCATTCAGCTTTGGAAAATAATTTCCTTTCATGAAAGAAAGTAAAGATATCTGAGATTTTAATTATTTTTCTTATTTTTTATTAATTGTATTAATAACTTAATCATAGCTCTCAGTATCAAGAACTTAATAATTTGATGTAAGATCATAAAATTGTTTGTAATAGAAGGGATTAATACAGAAAATTCTTAGAAACATTGTTCAAGGTATCACTCTAAAACGATATATTGACTAGAAAGATTTCCAATTGCATTTTATTTCAAAATACAATAAAATACAACAACATAATGGTGAAGGTCTCCTTTTCTTATGTCACTTCATAATTATTTTACTGTATTATTATGCTTACAAATTCAGAAAATATTAATACATTTTATAGCTGAAGGTAGAAATTGGAATGATTAATTCAATTCCGGCAGTCTGTCTTGGCTTTCCTTTTTTTTCTGAGAATTTTTGCAGGGAAAAACACAAATTTTAATTTTGCTTTGATTGTCATGGCATTTGATTTTGATTTCTAATTAAATAACCGTGAATTGAATTTGTATCTTTAAAATTTCCACCCTTATTTCTCCATTTCTCATTTTCTTTAAATTTAAGCGATGGACTTTAAATTCGCATAAAATGATTAAAAATGATATTTCCTGTATTTTTACATTTTATCTCAAATATATATCTTTATATGTGAATGAAATAGTATTAAAATATGCATTTTTGGCAGACTGAATAGTTTATGGGATAAGAGAAGGAATTTTTTAAATATTAAATGCCTTTTTTCAAATATGATGTGTTTTTTTCAAATTTAAATATCTTTTATTATGCGGGAGATTATATAAAATTAGTTATAAGTATTTTTTTCATATAATAAAATAAATCTTGGTACCCATTTAAAATTTTGGCTTTTTTAGATGTTTAAAAGTCTATTTTAGTCGAGAAAGACACAGAAATCTTATGGAAATTCAGCATTAAAATATTTCTTGAGGGGGGATAACAAAACAAAATCCAATTAGGTTTCAAATGTACTTTTAAGAGATGATAGAGAAAAATTAAAGGAAAAAATTAAACTATAGAACACATGGTGCAATAAAAATATTTTTAATTTGAATTTAAATAGTTTAAAAAAGGCATTTATTTTAAAAGATATTTCATATAATTATATTCTAATGTATACAAATGTGTACAAAATTTCATAAATTGTTTGCATTTCCATGAATTATTTGCTTAATTAAATACTGAAATGAGAATGAAACACGACCAAGACAAAACGATGTGAAAACAAATGTATACTAAGGAAGCTTCGTTTTATGTTTTCTTGAATTATAAGTGATCTAAGAGGTCTCCTACATTTTCAATATAACGAGTACATATATAACGAGTCTCGTACATATTCAATAAATAAATTTCGCAGTATCTTTATATGTTCTGCCTCTATTATTCATAAATTACAAAAATAACAATGAAAATTCATATTACATCATCACTTTTCCGTAAAGTTTCGATCCATAAAGCAACATTTCCATTTTCCGAGCTCTGTCTTTGCATGTTAAACACAGCGTTTTCTATTTAAATATTTGTTCTTAGTTGATCTATTTCGGAATAGCGCTAAGGTGTTAAGATTTATGAACAGCTGCAGTTGAGAGTATCGATTTCGCATTTCATTTCACGGTCCAATCATCTTTGGTAGCCGAATCGTTGATAAAACAAGCTTCAATCTCTTCCAGCCATTCATGCTCAACTGAGAAGAATAAATATTTTCTGAGATTAACTGGGTCAAATCATGAAAGTAGAGTTGCTTTACTTAAAAGAATGGCATATAAGAATAAACAGTTTCATCTTTGAAGCGATAGCTAGATCCGATTAGAATTTTCTAGAGTTGGGGAGTGGGGGGGGGTAACTTGAGATTTATTGCATATTGTTAGAGACAGAGCGATTTCCCCCTATGTGTTTTGTTTGAAATCATATATTCATAAGAAAAGTGTCATTTCGGGACCAGATTATGAAGCACAGCAGGGCAATTACATATGTAAAGATGAGACTTAATGAATATTAAACCCTATTCTTCATAAAGTCAAGTTGTTAGATTCTTAAAATTAAAAGATAAGGGAATTAATTCTAAAAAATTGTGTTTGAAAATATGTGTATAAGTTGTCTGTTTTTGTCTATGCAAGAAAGTCTGAGTCTCCGACCATCATATATATACACACGGTGATTATAAAAAAAACTATTCTAATATCATATAGCTCACATGAACAGAATACAATTTTGGTTCAAGGTATTTTGAGATATGGGCTCAAGAATCCTATAAAAAACAACAGTTAAGCTCTAACAGTTACGGTAACAGTGAGAAAATTTCAAAATTCTCAAATGGCCATGCCAATTTTTTTTTATTGGAACGTGTTTCCCATAGCAAAAAAAACAATAAATAGCGTTGGAGCGGTATCTGTAAACAATGGTGGTGTGTCTAATAGAGACGTGAAGTTCAACAGATTCCTTTTGGCATGGCACGTGCTTTGGTTCTAGGCACCATCTACCGCAGGCAAAGTGTTATCGTGGTTGAAGTATGTGAAATAGAAAATTTGCGAAACACAATAAAAGGCTTCTTTTTATGTTCTTTTCCTGCTGTTATTGGTTATTTTCTCTTTTCTTCTTAGTCTGTCTAGAGCTAGGGTTTTTCATGTTTCAGGCACTGAAGTTATTGTTTTTTGTTGCTGAGAACACATTCCAATAAAAAAAGTTGATGTTGCTCTTTGAAAATTTTGAAATTCTGTCACTGCACTTTAATATTTTCAGATCTTGTTTAACATTTAATTGACTAATATAATTTTAATTTCTGCTGGTGGCATTATCTCATAATGAATTTTAGAAATTAGAAAATGTCATAAAAAGAATTATAACTTGAAAGAAAAAATAATTCAAATAAAAACGCTATTTTTTAGTTCGCTAATGAAGCATGTTTTTAAAATTATATTTATTAAATTTACTATGTACTTATTTCAAAATATAAAAATAATTGCTTAGAAATAAAGAGACAATTTGCTAAGATTCTTAATAAGCCTTATTTTAAGAACAACTATTTAAAATTGAAGCTAACATTAACCTATCAAAAATAATTTCATACAGCAGAAATTTTTTACGCAATACACTATTATTTTGCGAAATCCTGAATGCATCCAGTGTCAATGAAGCCGAAAAATAGCTTGTTAAAGCTCTTGAAACCTTGAAAGGGGTTGCCCTCAGGGATCAGTAGTTGGATCTATTTTTTGGAATATCATTATCAATGATCTCCTATCTAAACTTAAAAATCCGGCCTGCTGTGACATCATAGCTTTTGTTGATGACATCCTAATTTGTTTTCAAGGTAGGGATCTTCCAGCGACTTTCCTACACACACAGGAAACTTTGAACCTCGCTTCCGAATGGTCAAAAGGTTTTAAATTAGACTTTAATCCTGAAAAAACCAGAGTCATGGCTATTGAAAAACGAAACGTTTGCTATGATGCATTTCAGCTATATCTCGATGGAGCTCCCTTGATTATGGTAAAGCAAATGAAATATCTTGGGGTTCTTTTTGATAGTAAATTTTCGTGGAAGCAACACTTAATTTACGTATCAGAGAAATGTGACAAATTACAGCGTGGATTAAATCGGATTGCACGCAACACGTTTGGTATAAATTCCAACGTACATTCGCTAATCTATAAACAAGAAATCGAACCCTTCATAATGTATGGTTCTAGAGTTTGGGGTGCGGCGCTTAAAAGGAAGGTGAATTCTAAATATCTGCGACGCATACAAAGAAGGATACTTTTGCGGGTCATACGCGGATATTGTACCATAAGTTACGAGTCAGTTTATGCAATTTCTGGCTTCCTTCCAATTGATATCGTTATTTTTCATAATATTGCCTATAAGGAAAATCTCTCTGCTTCTTACATCTCTAATTATGATTATATTCTGTCTCCATTTTTTCTCCCTCATCCCTCAGAGAGAACCGCTATCAATATTATTCAATTTAGTGATACAACCAAGGATGCTTTTCCTGTTATTTGCTATATTGATGGTAGTAAAATTGATGGTAGAGTTGGTTTCGCATTCGTTGTTTTCGGAAGTGGTATTGAATTCGAGTACTTTCAATTCAGAATTCGTGATGAATGCACAGTATGTGTAGCTGAACTCTTATGTTTAAACTTCGCCATCAAATGGATCGCTGAACAAAATAGTGTAATCTCAGACTATCTTGTTTGTACCGATTCTCTATCATCCTTGTATTCTCTGAAATGTATTTCTTCGTCTAACAAAATAATCGTTGAAATCCAAAAGCAAATTAAAAGCATGAAAGATAAAAATATCTCAATAGTTTTTGCATTTGTTCGTGGACACACGGGCATTTATGGAAATGAGCGGGCCGATTGGCTTGCAAAAGCTGCCACTAAGCGCAAAATCGACATCGAGGTTAATATTCCTAAATCCTTTTATAAGAAGATTACGAGAGAAAAAATGGTAGAGTCTTGGAATCAAGAATATCTCCTTTCAAATAAAGGGAGCTTAACAAAGAAATTTTTTCCATCCATTAATAAGAGACTGTCATGCTATCATTTTTATACTAATTACAAAATAATTCAATTTCTAACTGGTCATGGTAACTTTAAAAGTTATTTGCACAAATTAAATTTGTTTCCGTCATCTTCCTGCGATTGTAATATTGGTGGGGAGGAAAATATTGAACATGTGCTCCTTCTATGTTCCAAGTTTGTCAAAGAAAGACAGATCCTAAGACTGGCTCTCAAGGACATGAATATAAATTGACCTCCAGAGTTTCACCAACTTATTTCCACTAGTAGTGCTTTCGAAAATTTCTGTAAATCTATTGTTGACATCTGTAATCCTTCATAATTGTTAAATTTTCTTTTTCTTTTTGTAATGTGTTACATACTTACTTCTGTTAGCCCCGTGTGATACTTTGTGGTGCACGGGGAATTTATAAATGTTCAATATATATATAAAGCTCTTGAAACAATTTTCCTCATTTAAAAGAGAAGGAAAACCTCGATAGCCTTTGTATTTCTGTGCATTAAATTGAATTATAACTGAGACGGTATCATTTAACAATAATTTTTATATATTTCGTGTCTTGAAACTATTTTTATTTATTTTCTTACATCTTTTAAAATTTATTGTATGGGATACATCGAGAAAGTATTGTTATGGTTAAAAAATTCGAATTCGAGATTTTGATATTATAAACCTTTCAGACCTCTCTGAGTTCGAAGGACAAATTTTTTTTAAAATGTAGATTTCACTTTCTGTTTCTTATTTCTCCCAGAGAAACTTGATTTTATACACATGAATAAATTTTGAAGCGTTGCCTTTCGGTAGGTAACCAACGGAAGTGGTCTCCCCTAACCTTTCTTGAGTGCTTTCTAATAAAGGTGCTATCCTATTCCACTCTACATAGAGTTGAGGACCTTGGAAAAGGCCGTGGGAGCCACGAGTGCACAGATTTTAATTTTCACACCTGAGATTTGTGTTCTTCCAAGTATAATAAATAAAGTAAGTAAGTGTGTATTTATGTCATTGACGAGAAATAGTCCTGGAAGATCAAACTTTGGCATGAATTTGGCGATTAATCGCTGATATGCGGTTAATGCTCAAGTGTCGGAAAATCGAATACATATTTTGAACACCTTTCTTTCCACTGATTGAAAGTTTGATATAGGACTACAATTGTAATCACAAGATCACATACCGATTTCATTTAATTAAATCAATACATTTACATACATGAAAAAATACAGATCGACAGACGATCAACCATTGACGGATTTAGTTCAAAATTTGATACAGATGTATACTTTAGATGTTAAAACTGAGCACATAATTTTATCCATCTAGCTCTTTACGGTTTGTAGTTATCGTATTCACTTGTATTCGGACAGCCGGATAGAATACTTCCTTTTCATTTACATACATGAAAAAATACAGATCGACAGACGGTCAATCTTTGGCAGATTTGATTCAAAATTTGATACAGATGTACACTTAAGAATCTAAAACTGTGTACACAATTAAATCCGTCAAGCTTGTAGTTAACATATTCACGTATTCGGACAGCCAGCCTATCCAGCCAACCCAGTAAAGCAAAATACACACACACATTCCTCTAATTATTAATACAAATTAGACTCTCAAGGGCTATAAATATCCACGTAAGTTTTAACAGTTCTATATATATAAATTTTCGTATTGGTATTCTTCAAAATGAAATTCTTTCTGAAGAGTTCATTTTTTCCCCATATTTAATACAATTATTATTACGTATTCATTTAAGTTATACTAATATAGGAATTGTGGTGATATTCAGTTCTTTCTACATAAAAAGGGAATGTAAAATCGAAGTTATTTTATCACGAACAAACTTCAAAGTTTGTATTCAAAGTTTTTATGAAATCTTTTAAACGAGGAAAGGCTTTATCCTCTTAACAATCCTTATTGTAACGATTTCTGATCCTTTTGAAGTTTCTTAATTCATCTTCGCTGTAATAAAGGACAAATCTCTTTAGATGTTCGGCCTTTTTTATTTTCATCAAAGGGCGCCTTTTAAATCTCCTTTTGCTGGAGAGAAACAAAGAAAAACGAAAACAAATTTTCTTCGAAAAAGTTTAATGAGAGTTTTAATGAGATTGCATTTCGTTTCTTTATTTAAATTTTATTCGTTTCTTAAAAATCTTGAAGTAAAGGTATGTGAATATGTGTTATCCGATTAAATCCTTTAAATACGGATACTAAAATTAAGTGAAATGCTGCTCTGTTTTTTGTAAACAGAAACATGAGCAATTTTTTGTCATTTTTTTTCCAAATTTTTTCAAGGAGTTTTTTCCGTTGTTGTGGAAAATATAATTAGGTAGTTACTTAGTACAACTTACACTTATGTAATTACTTGTTCGTTAAACTAATTCTAGATTATTTTCCAAGAAGGGTTTCAACGAACTTCTGTTAATCTTTCCAATAATATAAAATTTGATTGTACTGCCAAGAAAAGAATGGATGTTCATTTCATTAAATAATGAAAATGAAGCTGGAAATTCAGCTGGACGCTAAAAGAGGCTAGCTACTAATAAAATTTCAAAATCTTAATTATACATTAATCTTATTAGACTTATTAAGACTTTATTTAGACATTCTTATATTTAGTCGAAACACCAGAGATCTTACAATATAGTAGCATGAGGATATTAGAGTCGCGACGACTGACTTAATACTCACGAAATCGACATATGCAGTCAATCCAGCCTACAATTCTCCGATCTCAAAACCAAGTCTCTGTCAGCACATTGTGTCAATCTCGAGGCTCACAATATATAATATTTTTATTCTAATAAAAATTTCGCAGTTTCAATTTTTTTAAACAATTAAGTAACAAATTATTTGAACAATTTGAAAACAAATTATTTTCAAGTTTGGAAATGCTTATCAGTGCGAGCAATTATTTTCACTAATAAATATTTCACACTAGACACTCGATTAGTTATATTCACCTTGGATGAATTATGAAAGTATTAACATTGAGAACAACAGAGAAGAGAGGCCAAAAATATCAGGAAAACCAGGAAAAAAATTTCACTTTGGTGTGGTCCTCTCTTTCTATGGGAATAATCTCAGATGGGGATTGGGAAGTCTTCGATATCGTGATTGATTCTTGCTTCCCGAATATGTTTATTAAGCCTACAGGGTCAAGTTACCACTATATTTATGATGGGACATATTTCCTACTGGATGGGTTATACCATGACCTGTGATGGACATAGTACTCAACCCTGTTTCTATCTTCGTGTTGTCACGCCGATGGTCATTCAGATGACTTCCGATCATTAAACTGAGCGGGATGTTACTTCGATCAGGTTATTATTGCTCTTATTTTTTATAACATGCTTCCTAAATAAACCCAGGTTTTTATAAAAGCTGGGTTTTTTGCCCCTCTCCCCATAAACTTGGATTCTGTTTATCTTACCTTTGCTAGCATTTCATCTACCGACCTTTTAGAAATCGCTGTTTAGATGCAATGCTTGCGAATATGCCCGGATGCCTTTGAAACATAACGAATTATTATTTATATGCTATATTATAATGGTATAATAAATACAACATTGTAATACTAAAGGCACAAGCCGACGAAAGCCTTTCGATTCCTCAGAAAATAGTCTTATTTCCAATCTGAGTAAATTGCGGGATTTGTTGCTAAGTTCCCAAATATAAATATTCGCAAATCATACGCTATAGCGTTTCTTCGGGTTTAATGAAATGTCAGTATTTTATCTTAAATCTCTCATAAAAGAGGTTGGAAAGCACTTCGTGATCACAAGCACATCATGAAACTCACAGGCGATGAAATTCAGACATATTTGCTAACGCGTTGTATAGCAACCACTGATGTGTCGCGTTCCCCTTCCCTCACGGTTCGTTAACGCATGGATCTTTAACGGTCGACGGATCCCTTCGCTGTCGATTGTATTGGAAATTCAATCCAAATGCTCTGTCCGTGAGTAGACCATACAGAAAGTTGGGGCTAAAAATATCGAAAAACGGCATTATCGTCAGTGTTCAGGCAAGTTTCTTTATCAAGGTATCGTATCTTGACTGAATGTAAATGGTTTAGAAGGCAAAGTATTATTCTTTTAATAGTTATGCTAAAAGATACTTTCATGTGTTTTATAGCCAGGTTTCTTTGGCTGAGTTTTATACATTGGTAATAAATTACGTTTTGGATACATCATTTAATTTTTTATATTGTTTTAGGTTTTCAAAATTATATATAATGAAAAATGTACGCAAAATTTTATTCTTTTTGAATACCATGTGAATCGACAGGATATATATATTTTGGATGTTTATTTATTAAATTTTTATACTTTGATAATATTATAGACTATTTAGAAATAAAATTTTCATTTTATATGATTTCTGGACCTTTCGACTTCCTTATAGAAGATTTAAACTCATTATTAACACAAAATGTAAGATGATTTTCAATTAATCTGCATTTTTACTAAATATTAAAGACCATCATAGACTCATTTTGAAAAATATATATTGTTATTGAATTTGTTTTATAGATTTTCAACGTATCACATTTTTGCTTTACCAAAACAAATAATAGGTTTAATGGTATTTCCGACTAATTGTAGCACTAATTATTAATGATAATTAATTTTTTACAACTTCGTCTACGAGCTATCTTTCATTGGTTTCTTTTTTTCCTAAAAATGTAAATATTCAATTTGACATATGCCAGTTTTGCGTTTAGTTAATTCAGATGCGGGGAAGCTTTAAATATCATTTAACAAGAACTTAGTTAAAGTGCTCATAAGAAATATAGGAAACATTCAACTAAAATATTTTATTTGAAATAGGATCTTATATGCAAATTTTAGACTTTAGACATCAATATTAACCCATTACCTACCACCATCCCCATTTGAGGATTTTGGAATTTCACGTGCCACTCAGCGTCAAAAATATATTTGTTACGCCTGACAGTTTAGTTTCATTCCGTATATATCAGTCAATATTGCGTTTAGCAGAAAGTGCGTATTCTGTGCTTCGTTTCATTACAACAAGCGAACAAATTTGAAATTCGTATGCAAGCTGAACGGAACAGAATTGTCATATTGAAACATTATATTTTTAGTTTGGGTTTTTAAATTCTTACTATTAGTTCACACTTTCCCTATATATACTTATATATCTTGTTCAAATTTTCAATCGTTAATAAAAATACTTTTTATTCATCCACTCAAGTTCAAATACATTTTTTTAAACTTGAAGGGGATGACACTTGATGTTAATACAGTTTTTTTTCAAATATTAATTCATTAATTATTAAATTTAGTTAATTTTTAATATTTTAAATGCAGTTTTAGCAGTTTGTAATGAAAATTGAAATCGACAAGCAGTAGCTCAATGCAAGGATTTCAGTATTTTTCATTTGGAGGTGAAAAATGCGAGTTCAATTCTTGCGAAAATAGGAATTGAATTAAAATTTTTTTATATTACTTGTATATTATTAAGAAATACCGTACGTAAATATATAATAGAGGTAATAGTAACAATCTGTTACTGAGTCTTTTATTGAAATTTTTAATTTTACACTAAAAATTTGGAGGTAATTTTTAAAAAAAATAATTTGGACTTTTTAAAATCCATAATAATATTTCCTTTAAGAATAGACGGACGATAAATTTTGATAATAACTAATATTAACACTAACAATATTTTCCACTAATTTCAATAAAAAAGATCTAAATATGCGATGATGAAAACTTATTATTTGTATATTAATTATAAAACATTCACAATATTTAGATAAAAAGTTTGATTTTAATAATAATAAAACTCGACAATTTGTAATGCACTTTCCATATGATTTAATGTATGTAATTAAACAGTAAGAAATGCCATTAAAAGAAGTGAACGTGAAAGACTTTATCACTGAATTAAATAAAATTATTTTAATTCCTGCAAATTTTATTATAAATTAAATTATTGTGTTCTTCAGACGTATTTTCAATGTTTTCAATAAATATAAAATTTAGATAGGAACTTTGTAAATGCATCATAACAGTTGATCCTATTTTTATATGTTTGTTAAAACGATGAGAAATATATTCTTTTAATGTGCTATAACAATGAATCGTTATTGGATAAAATATAGTTACATGATAAATAACCGGGTTCTGGTTTAATTCACCGCTGAAATCCATTATAATGCTTTAAAAAGTACTAAACTGTTCTTTTTTTTCCAAATTCTTATTATAAAAGGAATAAAAAAAATTGTTTTGTGTTTGTTTACCCATTGATCATAACTTGGTATCAATATTAATTAATATTATTATTCATTAAATAATTATTGGCATTTAGTTGCTCAGGTATATGACTTTAATATGAAAGTAACTTCTTAAATTGTTTATTCTTATAAAATCACAAAAACGAAGAATTTTGAAAAAAGCTATCCCACTTTCAAATAATTCCATCGAGTGAAGAGCTGTCAACTTGGCGACTATATTAACCCACTTGTGCATATTTGTTATTTATCCGCCAGACCCGCTATAAATACTCAGATATTAGATTATATACCCCGCAGATGGAGGCAATAAAATCAGCCCCATGCTTCTACCAACAGAAATATCTCGAACGAATCATGGATACCTAAACGATTTCACGGTTGATGCAACTTCACGGGTAAACAACGTGAAAAAATAGTCCAATCAACAGGCAAAGTTTGAAGCGTGAATCTTTAGTTTACGCCATCTTCTTCAAACCAGAAGGTGTCTTGGAAGAATTAAATATCACAGTCAGCATTTCACAGCATTAAACTTAGTGATGCGAAGCTTTCCAGAAGCCGATTAACTATTGTAATCCAAGTCGTATAATTTTGGATGAAATGTTTGGATACAAACTGCCATTCCTCTTGCTTGAGATAACTCTGCAGCCATGTCTGATATAAACGACTACCTAATCCTCTTCTAAATCTTCTCTGAACATGTTTCTTCACTTCCCAGTGCAATATCTCGGATTACAGGTTTGATCAAATAATCTGTCATTCTTACTTTCTTTAATAGCGTTTTTTCTAACATAAGGCTTTTTGAACTAAGATTGGTGTATATGCAGGTAATGTAGCAGAATTTTGATTTACAAAAATATTAATCATGCATATTTCTGGTGCCTTTTTCAATACCAGTAGATGAATAGAAATTTATTTTTTTAAAAAATAATTATAATTTGCCATATTAATTTGTTGCAAATGCATTAATATTTATTTATAATTAATCAGGATTTAATTTAGTAAGTTTATTTTTACGAATAAAAATGCAAATGCAGAAAGAAAATAAGAGTATCTACAATTCGTTCTTTGAATGTCGCCAATAAAATTCTGTCAAAGTATTTATAATTACCTTTTCCACGATGAATATTTTTTTTAATTTCATAATTCTGATATTTTTTGTAGAAAACTTCTTTTTGATAAATAAGTTAAAATTTGAGCATTGATGATTTAGATATATTGTGGCTTTGGGTAATTATTCTCGAAGATATGTGGATTAAGTGCCAAGAAGTTTTATACTTCAAGTAATGAGGATATCGATCATTTGACGGATCCTGAATCTATATAAACTGAACTTAATTTTAACGCATCAAAAGTCAATTTTTCAAACAATTTGAATTAGAAGCGCTTATATTCTATTGTGTTCCTTTTTATACAGACTAATGCAATAAAAATCGAGAAGAGTTATTTTATATGATACATAGTAAAATACATAGGAGGTAATTTTGATTGCTGAGCATAAAAGTAGTTTCACTACGTGAATTGTTAGCGTCTGGGGACGGGATAGCCTGGTTGGCAGGGCGTTGGATTCGCATCCCTTGGTTTGTGAGTTTGAACCCCATCGGCCGAAGACTCTCCGTGTATGCTGTGGATGGTGCACGTATAAATCTGTCGTGGTCACAAAGTCCTCCATGTCGAGACAATAATACTGGGGATATTGGTTCAGAGTGGAACTTTCTCTGATTCAGGTCTAAATTACGATTTGTGGACGAGTGAATGAAATGCATGAATGAATGAAGCCCGCCCCGTCAAAAGTGCTGTGAGACATGAGTAGCTAAGTCCTACTCTTGGCTCTAGATGGCGCTACTGAAACAAAAGACTTTCTCGGCTTTAAATCGCTGACTTTGTCAGTGGGCTTATCTATGACGTCATTAGAAATAACGACATTTTTAGTGTCTATCAGTGTGGCGCGCTAGTAGTATCCACAAGGTGGTGAAAATTTGAGTACAATCCACTTAAACTAAGCCATTCTTTTTCTTGCGCTGATTTTTAATTTGCCCCTGTTTCTCCAATGTTTTCAACTACAAAAACTAAAGCCTATCAAATTCTGGACTTAGACAGGCTTGCAGCCAACAGAGTATTATTTTCTTCTATGAGCATGCGAATGCAAAAATTCAAAAATGCAAAGTGCGCGATAAATGAAATTGGGCATACCATTTTATTAGTAGAGTTGTATTTAATTCAACACTTGAGCGCATCTACATCATCGGCATGAATGTCTGTACACTCTTGAGAATGTGAACGAGATAATCAACTACAAGTGAATTTTAATATTGATTGTTACATTATAAAGATAGAAATAAAAAGGTGGTCAAGATGTCTTCTTTATCGTCTAATCAAGGCCCAAAATTACGAGGTTTCTTCATGGTGCTTTAATATAACTGAAATAAATACTTCTGATTGCTTACAGTAAAAACAACCATGCAAAATATGCGGATGTGTTTAATTCAATTTTAGACTAAAAATGTGATTAATTGCTTTTTCACGTTGGATGATATTTAAGAAATTAACTGAAATACTCATGAAAATTTTGATATAATTGAAATAAAGGCAGTGCATTACATTAATGTTATCATTTTTTTAAACATTAGTGACTAATTTAGTAGGCTGAAGAACAAAAAATCAACCAGGTTGTCATCCTCTAAGAAATTGGCAAATTTCGAAGTCTATCTCCAATTACCCTGGTAAATTGTGTGCAATCGAAAAAATCAAATAAGCGTGAGGAATTTCAAATAACTCTAGAAAAGATTAATGATTTGATAGCTGAATATAAGCGTTATCAACTCTATATAATTGATTTTATTCCACGTTCTAAATCTCGAGAATATAATTTATTACACTTTTAGATGTGAAATCATTTCCTATAGAAACTCATTCCAAGAATAGATTTCAGATTACTATTCTTTGCAGATACTTCCTTTCGGGTGCGTAGGTTCGTAGAAATCATTGCTTAGGGGAATTCCCCAAAATAGATTTTATTTTTATTCTCCCAGATATTCTGATATCATTCGGGCTGCTGAATATATAGAAATGAAGAGATTCCAAAGTCTAATAATGGAAGAGATATCTATTACTTTTGGAATTTTAGAAAACCTTGTATGATTAGTTTGAGTTATTTTCATTTTATGTCTGAGTTATGATTTGAATATATTTTTATAAATACTTACGCTGATACATTTTCTGATGAAAAGAAGCAGTATTAAAAATGAAGGAATTCAGACAATATATTTTTTGAAGGGAAAGGAAGGGATATTTGTTTGGGGTAAATTCTTGTAAAATTTAAGTTTTTAAGGTAAATCGGATCGAATTATTTCATTATTGAATGCCTCATTTTTTCATGATCAGTTTATTTGAAAATAATAATCTCATTTTATTTTGCGAATCTTTGCAATGGCATATTTTCCCTTAATGGATGTAATATGGACAAAAGGAATTGGACAAAACGGAATGGACAAAAGGAATTTCATTCTATGCATTCTTTATGTCTGAAGGCAGATATTTCCAAAGAATTTGGTTTTTAGAACTAATATAACCGAATTCTTGCAATGAAATATTTCAATGTAGTTACTTCAGTTATTTTTGCGATTGGATAAAAATAACTGATTATTATATTATTTAGCAAACTTTCACACTGTTGCATTATCAGTTAAAAGATATAGTATTACAAAATAACAGAAAGAATTTCAAATAATGCGTTTTCAGAAAATGTATAGTTAATGGATGTTTATTCTTGAATTTATAATAAAATTTGAGATTTTAGGGATTATCAAATCGAATTATTTCATTATTTAAGGAGAAAATGATGAGCATAATGAGAAAATTCCAATTCCATAAAAGAATAATTCATATCATATAGTGTAATTAGCATATTGTGAATAAAATATGGTAATTGTTGAAGCATGATTATATTATTTAATGATTAATTATGTATAATAATCAACAGTCTATAAGCAAGAAATCTAGAGAAATATTATAATTATATTTTAATTATTTATTCTCTGAAAAATGGGGAGCAAGCGCTTTTGCCAGCTAATAGTTCAGAATACATTAGTTCATGTGCACACTACCTATATAAAGTCCGCAAAGCGCTTATTTTTTTTAATGACAAATCGAGTAATCTGTAGGTTATTCAATTGAAGGGCGTATTAGCGGCTTTCGATATTTACACACGTATAGATTAATTTAAAAATTTATAATTTCTTCAAGAAACGTGCATATGTCAATGGTTCAAGAAATACTGCTTGGTAAAAAGACTAAAAATTCTACATTCTAGCATATTGCTTAGTTACAAATGTCCACTTTTTCATATGAAATTTATGAGTAAATAATTTCGAAAATTGTAAATTATATCGTTTTCGGATATGGTTTTTCATGAGTAAAAATGCATGCATGTGGATATGAGAAAATTTAAGAAATTTTTCTTTAACCTTTTGCACTCGAGAGGTGACTCACAGTCACCATCCAAGACGGTGCACGTTTGATTTTGACGTTTTATTTATTTTTCGATTTTGATTGTTTAAAATACCTGCAGAATGGTAAAAAGATGTAAACGAATTTTTCGGGGAAAATCAAAATGAAGCAATTATATATAAACTTATTTTTCAGAACAAAAAACAAGCCCTTGTATTAGGTGAATAACTTTGCATCGAATTACTTTTCTAAGCAAAGGGCTAATTGAGAAAGTCATTTTTCTGGTTGTCATTTCATGAATGGAACGAGATAATATTTTCATATTTGATTATATTACACTTTCCATAAGAATAAGACTATCTTGCAAGTCCATATTAATTACCAAAATAGAATACAATCCATGGATAATAAACATGACAAGTTTGACCTCCTTGAATACAAACTAAGCATGTTCCATCCCAAAGAACACGTGCGTTTTATTTCTATTCAAATTAGCTTATGCAGAAAAGATTAATTCCCTGACTAGAAGAGATGCATTGTCCCTTTCACAGCTCCAGAAACTTAATTCGATTAATATCGCCTCTGTTGACACAATCTGTTAATGGAACAGTTTTTCGCCTGAACACATCGCTCTTGGTTTCCTAGTAGAGGGAGTTTGGCAAGTACTGGTTCACTCTTTTCCTTTCTGTCATTGGAGAAGGCAGGAAAAAATAACATTACACGCATGATGTACCGGAGATATTAATACTAACTTCACTATCTGGTTTCACCAATTCATTTACTTTGGACGTTTCTCTGCTCAATAAACACTATTCTGAGAAAGTTTTGATGTTCTAAGTAAATTTCTTGTCGTAGATGATTGACGGGGACTGGAAAGACATCAGAGATGACATGTTTTTTGAAAATTTTTTAAAACAATCGGTCCACTGTATTTTAAATGATAAGAGTGTTTCTTACAATTTCTTTCCATTTAATGTTTCCTAACATTTAAAGATAAATATTAGGAAACATTAAATGTGTTTATCTTAAGGCACTTCTTTACGCTTGAATGAAAACTAATTAAAACTGCATGCATGAGATAAATGTAGACACATCTATCTGGAGATATATCTAGATACAATATATTAGGCAGTTGGTTGAAAAGCCGAATTTGAGTAGCATGCGAGAAAAAAAATGCAGATACAATATATCTGATACTTGGCTCGAAAAACCAATTTGAATTGTATGAAGGAGGTATGTCTAGATATAATATATCTGGTCCTTGGTATGAAAGAAATTTGTGGTGCATATGGGAGGTACCTAGATACAAAATATCTTGGTTGAAAAAAGTAATTTGAATTGAACGGGATCTAAGTTAGAATATTCATTAATAATAAGATTTCTTATTAATAATCATTACGGTATGTGGAGATTTTTATCACATCGTAAAAATCATCGAATCAATGAAATTTCAGTAGTTAAATATCTTACCTCAATGTCTGAGCATTTAAGATTTAGAACTTATCTCTTCAACCTTCTATTTAAATTTACTTCTTTCCTGCCGGCGTCCAGGCCTAAGGGTAGCGCGTCTTCCCTGTGATCTGGGCGTCCTGGTTCGGGCATGGTTGTTCTTTACCCTGTGTTCTGTGAGGTGTGTGAAAGAGCCCCTCCCCCCACCTGTAAAAAGGAGTTGTGCGAGCGAGCGTGTGAATGTCATCTTCATATGAGCGAGAAAAACTTCTGCTGTAATGACACACATCCTCGCACAAGTGTTGTGCGGATGTTCAGAGAGGAAAGGGCTAATTTATCTGTCAACATGTTCTTCTTATCAGGGTTTAGGATTATAAGATCTATCACAAAACAACCCTTGAAAATTGGACGTAAATATGAATAAACAAAAGAAACGATTAAGCAAGAAGGTATATCAAAACACCCTTTGAAATTAAAATAAAAAATGGAAACAAAGATATTGGCTATACTTAGAGAAGAGTATGATAGAGTTATTTTGGAAAATAGAATTTTTGAAAATCTTCGAAAAGCTAAATGGATAAAATCAGTTTTTGCAGCAAACGTCAAATATTGAAATTATTTTATAAAAGTTTAAAACGTGCTCAGCACTTCCCAGAAATTTTATTTCTATATATAAAAAAACATTCGAGTGTGATTCTGCGCTTTCCAAAATCTGGAAAGGAAGAATAACTGTTAAGCTGGAGGCGAATGATGGTTTCACGGAAAAAGAAACACCCTTCCCTTCCATAAATCAGAAAAAAGAACTCAGAAAGATAAAAAAAATAACCAGAAAGAATAAAAAAACTATGAAAGAAACTGTTAAAGCTTCAAAGAAATAGCTTAGAAAAATTGTAACAGACTATCTTTTTGATGCGTGGTAGATACAAGCCTATTGGGGGCTGTTAAATTAGATGAATCTCTTTGAAAAGCGTGGAAGATAAGAGAAACTGTCATTCTTTTAACGCGTTACGCGCTCCGATTTTTCGATTTCGCGCCATTGCAGGTAAAAAACTAGATTCATGACTCTTCGACTGTGATCATTAAATTTCATATCCCCGCAGGTAATACACCTTTTCGTTCTGAATCTTAGATTTCTAACGAGTTAGTTCACTCAACTAGAGAGGGGAATGAAATTCTTTTCGAAAGAGCCGAATTAAACTATATCAGAATGAATCAATGTTGAAACGAGGTTCAGGCTGCGAGTTAAAACAGCATTTGATGAGTTTTCAAACTGGAAGAGTTGGTATATATAATCTTTAAATGGGAAGTATTTATTTGAAAAATCAGTAGTGCAAAATGGCGCGTCATTACGTAGCGAGCATAGGATTAAAATCCTTTTTCGGAAGTATATGATGTTGTGCGAGTTATTACAGTGTTTCTCTTCCAGTTTTAAATCGAAACTTCTAAATTTGTCTTTTCAGTGTTATTTTATAAGTAAATAAATACTGTCTTTTGTCGATTTCTTGCCATTGCAAGTAAAGACTTCCGACTCTTCGACTGTGATCATTAAATTTCATATCCCCGCAGGTAATACTCCTTTCGTCCTGAATCAGATTTCTAACGTGTTAGTTCACTCAACTGGTGCAGGGAATGGGAAATTCTTTTTGAACAAGGTGAATTAAACTAGATTAGAATGAATCAACATTGAAATGAGGTTCAGGCTGCAGACTAAGGCAACATTTGATGGGTTTTCAAACTGGAAGGGTTGGTGTATATATTCTTTGAAAGGGATGCATTTATTTGAAAATTGGTAGGCCAAAATGATGCTAAATTAATCACCTTGTAGCGAACATAAGATTAAAATACATTTTATGAAGAGTAAGATTTTGCTATGCGAGTAACTACAGTATTTCTCTCCCAGTTTTAAATTGAAGCTTCAAAATTTGAGATTTCTATGCTATTTTATGTTATAAGGAAATGAATATTGTCTTTTTATCGTCAAGGTTTTAACAAGTTTCTCTTTTCGTTAAAATGTTGTGCCCATCAGTGGTCTAACCAAGTAAAGTATGATATGGCTAAAGCACACGAACCGTAGGAAGGAGGTAATGGTTTTCATCCTCTGGTTTTGCTCTTAAAGAACATTGTTCGAAAGATGTTCGACCGACGTGCATTTGAGCAAAAAACTTCACTGAGTAGTCGATCAGGTTTCCGGAGTTTTCCTCTAAGCGGAACTAAAGCGTGAGCCTTTGAAAGGCCTCCAGGAAGGCAATCTACTACCAAATAATAGAAAATCTACCACTAAAGCTTTATGAAAGCTCATCTTCATAAGAATTTATCTTCTCTATTTTACTGACCTTAAAATGTCGTTACTCCAATATGAACTATGTAGATCAATTAGCCTGAAGGAAAAAAGGAATAGTAAATATTATTATTACGAACACTATCCTGTGGGCATACGGTAAGAACATTATTTGAAAGATGTGAACTAAAATATGAGCCAGTTCCCTCTCCAGGAAGGCAACTTACCACCAAACATTAGAGTTTGAATTCTGTTTCTAATGATATCTAGATGACCCTGATGGATTTTACCAATGGACAATGTCTCATTTTTTAGTGCACATAGATTCACATAGATTTCATTTCACATAGATTTAGCTTTTTTTTTTAAAAAACTCAGTTCCATAAGAATTCATCTTCTTAATTTTACTGTTCCTAAAATGTGGTTACCCCAGTATGAACAATGTGGATCAATCATCCTGAAGGAAAAAAGTAATAGGAAATTATTGTTACTAATACTGTCCTGTGGGCGTACGGTAAATGTAGTCAAAGAAACTGAATAGTAGAAAATGAATCTTTATTCCACGAACAAAACCACAGGTAAAAAAGCACAGCCAAAATGGCCATAAAGAACTGCACTCAGAAATTAAAAATACAAATCACTAATTATATAATTTTAACAACATTAAGACGAGCATTCAACGATTAGTAGCTCTCTTTACCAATAAGACACCTCTGAGATATTAACTAGCCTGAGAACCTTGGGTTTATTTAGTTTTCCGACAGGACATGTCACATTGAATTTATCAAATGATTCACAGATCTCGGTTTCTAAGAGAGATAGGTCAACGATTCTTGTATTTTCTAAAACCTTCCTTTTCATTACCAAAGTCGCCAAATGGTGACCAAGTTTATCTCCAAAGTCGGAGACCATTATTTTGGCATCTATTAAGAATCTCTATAAATTTTTCTTCCCTATCATAGGACTAAACTGGCAAAGATAAAATGGTATTACATATCCTTAACTTTATTTATGCTTCCTTGACGCCTCGTTCTTTTTTGGATTATTAAAAATAATCAACAATTAAAATGTTTTTGATTTACTTATTTAATTTCTGGATATCTATTTACTTTCTGGATTTATGGTTGCTCATTCTAATCCGAATGTGGTAACGGACTGATATTTAAGAAATCTGATCATTTTTAAGTCGCATGCAAAATCAGATACGATATAGTTTAAAATCACAGAAATGGAATGCAGTATATATTTAAAAAAATAAGTGAGTATTAATTTCCAGTATACAAAAAATAAGTTTGAAAAAGTTTCCGAGGAAATAAGAATGTAACTCTTCATCCCATTTCCTCTATAAAAGCAGATAATATAGAATTTCGCTTACTCAGATAATTTCGATGATCACCTTTTGGCGATGATCCAAATCGTTTTCTGAATAGCTCACTTTTTAAAGAAATCGTGAATGGCTTACAAGAAAATTTAGAATTAAATATTCATGGAAGACTTGCGAGATACCTTATCCTTTAGTAATGGCCAAGTCGCTCAATAACATTTTTGGAAAACGTCAATATAATAAATAATGAAGAAATAGCCATAAAAAGATAAGAGATAGCGAGAAC
This sequence comes from Argiope aurantia, assembly GCA_026543865.1. NCBI lineage: Eukaryota > Metazoa > Arthropoda > Arachnida > Araneae > Araneidae > Argiope > Argiope aurantia. Next base: position 629,669 of record JAPMOR010043764.1, read on the forward strand.
TCCTTTTACTTAAAATAGAAGAAATTCTAAAATAATTGTATAGGGTGTTCTGTCAAGACCGCATTCAGCATGCATAACCAGAATTCTTGCTCTGAGTACATGAAAATTGACCCTCCCCCTCTCCTAAAAAATCGTACATTTATAACGTATATTATTTGGAAAGAAACTCGAGAGGGAAAGCATGATATCACATCTGATGTTTGAACAATCCAATATTATAGTTCTAATCCAATTTCGTATAAGTTGTTTCTTTCTTTACTTAGACTACTACTTTTATTAGAACAAAATGCCTGACAAAACTTATGTCATACAAATGATAAAGAGGAAGAACGGCATCTACTTTGGATGAAACCTACTCAAAGTACCTAAAATAACACCTGAAGTATAAATCGGTTTTCTATGTATGGGTAAATGGCTTTCCTAATCAATATTCAGGGATAATTGACCCGTATTTGTGTTTCGCTTGGAGGTAATCGAATGAAACTTTCAACCACTAGTTGGAATTTAGTGATGAATATACCACTATAGCACACACTAGATCATCACTTTTTGAATAATATCGGCTAAGAGCACAGCCAGAGTGTAGAAAGCAAAACATTTTCCACGTGCTTTACAGGAAATAAGTTTTAGCAGAAGCAAAAATCTTTATAGCACAATATTTAACTGCAGATAGAATGCCCTTAGGTTTTTTTAAATCATACAATGGCTAAGTTAAATGACCCAACAATTTGTTGCACACAAAAATTATTATAGCAGCTGGAGCACACACTACTTCTTTCAGATATGTCTAAAGGAGAAAATTCAAAAGAATAGTTTTTGGCGATTATTGGAGACAGTACAACTAGGTTTTTTCACTGCTTCATATGTTTCAATAAAGCTTGTTTCCAGTACTTCGGATATGACGCCCTACTTATTTTCACATTTCCTAAAAATAAAAATTGTCAGATCAATACAACTTTTGGAATAAATTTAAACTTATGCATCACACGAAATGATTAAAACAATGATTAAAAGTTATGCATGACACGAAATAAAGGCGGGCGTAGAAATTCTGCTTATCAAAGAAAGAAACTCGTCAAAAGAAAGTAATATTTTTATCAAAACTTAGCAAAGGTAAAAACCGGGGATTCAAAGCTTTGACGAAACAATAATGTTTATTTGTATTTAATTGCAGTAATAGAAAGCATTGCAATAAAATTGTATTTAAAATTGATTCAATTCTGAAAAATTATAATAATTATATTTATAAAAATTAAAGAAAATTGTACCAAAATTAAATTACAATTGCTAAAGCGTTTTTTGTTCTTTAAAATAATATATAAATGATTTTCGTGCGATTATTTCAGAAATTATTGGCAAAAATAGAATGAAAATGACCGAGTTTCACCTAATTTTCCTTAATTAAATATCTTGAGAATTCTTGAAATTAGAAATTTGAAAATACCACGTTGCACACAAATGCACACAAATTACAAATTTTCTACCGTTCATCGTATAAGAATTCTGAGAAACTGATAGATAAACAGACATCCGTATTTTCAGCTTTATATTTTAAATGATTTATTCAAGTACCTTCCAAAGACATTTTAATAAGAATACTGCTTTTATCGAACGCCGCTTGTTTTATTCAGTGCATTCAAAATCACTAAACACGACTAAATAAATAATTATTTGCAACAATATCTGTCAACATATAATATAAATTATTAAGTTCATAAAAAAGATTCTTTAACAAAAATAATTTTTATTTTATGACAACTGTGAATTTTATTCAGCCCATTCAGGATCACAAAATAAGCCCATTATACATATCTTGGTGAATAATGACTATTTATACCATTATGTGTCGACACGTGATTTGAACTATTGAAATTCACACAGACTCTTTATGAAGAATTATTTGGATTTTCGGAAAAACTATTAGAATTTTAAAGCATTTTGATGTATTTTTTTTTCTAGAGAATCAGAATATAAAATAAGAGAAACCATATTTAACTCAACACTCTCCAAGAAAGGAAGAAGGAAGAAAAATTGCGAAAGATGGAAATCGACAATCATTGTCAATCTTTCGATGGTATTTTAATACTCTTTTAGACAGAAAAGGGACTTTTATAAATCTAAATTGCACATTTTTATTCAGGAAAACCATTTTACTTCCTTACAAGAAAAAAAATCTAGTCTATCATTTGTATAAGAAATAAGGACGTATTTAGCGATTCTGAATGGACTGAATGATATTTTAAAAGCCCATTAAACTTCATTCAAGAAAGATACTAAAAATGGAAAAGTATTCATATAGATGGCGATATTTTTATGATGTGTAATGCACTAAATTTTATTAATAAGTTGCTGAAATTAAAATCTGACGTCAAAAAGTGAGGTAAAATATATAAAAAGGACTTCGCGCGTGTGTGTATTTTTAGCTTAAGATCCATTATCCTTTAATGGATCAACTATTCATTTAATCTAGAACTTATTCAATAAAAACAAAAAAAAAAAAACACATCAGAAAAAGAATCTTTTCTCTTAAAAATGTTTCATTTTCTTTTAATGATTGAAAGGATTTTCATATTTTTACAATGATAATTTATTGAATGAATTTATGACAGTGAATAAATTTTATGGGATGTTAATTATTTAGTTATATATTACAATAAATATTTATATTTTTTGAATAAATTTGTGAAGGTGGAAGTGTTTTACGATTTCATTATGCATTATAATAAAAATTTAGGTCTTTTGATTCTTTCTTTTTCATTCACAACCTTTGTACCTTTTCATAAATTCAATTCAAAATACATAGTAATTTCAGAATTAACGTAGTGAACTGGTGTGACTTTATATCTAGAAATTTGTATAGAGATACGACATTAGAATCTTATGCCGTTAATCTCCGCTTAGTTTGATTTGAATGTATAGGTACAAAGGAAACAAATATTGTATAAAAACTGTTAAGGAAAGTGAACTATGAATTTATTATGTAGAGTAATTCTGTGTTCAATGTGCTAATGATTAAAAGAGATGGCAGCACACACAAAAACGCCAAATTGGTATTCGAAAGTATAATTAGAAATCTCAACCTAATAATCTAGAGGCCGCTGTATGTTGATTTTTACTTTAGTTATTTGAAATTACGCCTGTGTATGAAAAACATGCAAGTTTTAAGAATATTGAGATGGTGGATCTTAAGAATCTCCATCGTCCGCGAAATATCGGGTATTTACGAAAGGTTTTCAGTCGACTTGCCGCCATTGATAAGCATGAGTAATGTGATAAGCACTTTGAGTACTTATGAAGCTGAGCACAAGCATGTGCTTTTCATTTGTAAAATATCACCAAATAAAGAGCTTACACCCATTGTTTACTGGCTATTTTGGTAGTCATGTTAAGTCTTTGGCTCATTCAGGCGATGTATTCGGTTTATATTCCTGAGAGACTGAGATTAATTTGTTTTTCTACTTTATCTATTTGAACGCTGAATTTTGAATTACTTTTTATTACATTTAAAAAATAATAGCTTCTACTGTCGAGGAAAAGAACCTAGGTTACATGTTTGTGAATTAGAGTACTGGTTCAGTTTAGTTTGATTAATGTCTTTCAGAAGTTACAATTAAGCTATTCTGTAATAACCATCGTAATTTGAACTGTGATAAGATGACCAAAATACCTACCGAGACGGGTACCTATTGTCGAGATTTCTATGTCATACCAACAAAAGGACTTCCGATCCGCTACTGTAGATTCAACTTTAACCTGACTCACATACTTAGCGTGTGGAATTTTTATGGATTCGGCATACATTTTGTGCTTTAATAATGCATACGTTGAAATTTGAATCCTACTCTGTTGAATAAGCAATACAACTTCAGTAACACTAACTTATTTTTGAGTTGATTATTAACTAAAATTTTCGTTTTTAAGAATCATTTAATCCAACATTTCTTAAAATGTTAAAAATAAAGCTCTAGATGCGGCCAACATGTTGATCCGCTTACGGAAAAAAATTAGACTAAGTAATTTCTGACAAAATTTTAGTGGTCCAAAAAAGTGATAAAAAAAGAAAGGCAATTTGGATTATGACCAAAAAGTTCTTCCCAAAAGTTAGTCAATTTTACTTGAAACAGAGTAAAAAAAAAAAAAAATTGACAACTGAAGCTGACCTACTATGCAAGATATTTTATTAATCTCAGATGACTTCAGCGGACAAAGTCCCAAACCATCACCAGACACGTCATGTCTCCGCCTGATTGAAGAGTGAAAAGAAAGCCGATAAAAAAAAAAGTAGAAACAAACCCAAATCGATTGTCTTGATGCGAAGGATAATGTTTTACATCAACCACCCCCGTTGTTAAGATTGACATCCCGGCTCTCACGCAACGGAATCTCCCGCCTATTTCTTCGAAAGAATTCTTAGTTGTACCCTGTGTTTTTACATCAAGACTGCGGATAATGCTCTGCATTTTGAGTGAGGACATCGGAAGGACAGCACGCAAGTCTTGATGTCAAAGCCAGCTACAAAAAGAAGTCACTTTTTGTGTCGTCTTGAGGTGGTCCCTCAAGAAAGACTTCATTCAGAATGGAAAGGAAGTGAGATATAACTCACGCGAAAATTATTCATGAGTTGCTTTTAAGAATAAAACCCTAAATGTTGATTCGACCTTTATCAGTAGTTGTTAATTAGTATCAATCAATCAATTTGAAATATTTGGGACATCAATAGTGCTACTTGATGAAAATTCACATTCATAAGATAATACTTTACAGGGTGATCAAAACAATGAAATAAACTCATAATTTAAAAAAAAAGGAACGAACAAAAATTGTAATATTTAGAAAAATTGAGAAGAGTAACATAAAACTGACGCAATTTTAAAATTGTTCAAAGATTTTAGAATGTGTTATCATTTTTATAAAGCATTAGAATACGGGCATATAGGAAGAGATTTTTTATTTTTATCCTTTTTACTCAATTTAATGTAATTTTATGCTTTGTGATTTTTAAGAGGTAGCTTTGTAATTGTTTTTTAAATTCATCTTCTAACACTAAAGGTTTGAATTTTTTTACACGTATGTATTCTAGATCACGAAGCATTATTTTAATATTTTCAGAGATTTATTATTGATAAAGTGTTAGTAAAATTAAATATTTATTCCATACGTGTAGCGCCACCTGGTAGTGGGTTTGAGGAATAATTGATCTTAAAGAAAGTACAATAAATAAATAAAAATTAAACATTTAAAATAAAAATATCTGCTGTTTAGTGCGCTAATAAAACCGTATTTTTAAAAACTACTTAAATTTATTTTCTATATGGAGACTGTTGACATCAACGGCTAAACGCTAGAGCATACATTTGGTGGGAAATATAGATGATTATTTTTCTGATTTATGTCTAAACATATTTTATGTGGAGCATTTCTATTTGCAGGTATTTCCACTTTTACTGCTCCTATGTGTGACGGTGCACACATCTCTTATGCAATTATTCTTTGAATGGTAAGTTCGTTTTAGAGGAAAACTCGAGAGAAATATTAAGTAAGATTGCCTTTCTTAAAAACAGGAATTCAGAAAAAAAAATTCTAGAATTCCGTCAAATTCGGCATCAGAATCACTCTTAGTATTTACTCCGTCATGAAAGAAATCTATTAGTAACCAACCTTGCCCATAAAGGCTAAATTGTAATTTATTTTCACCACAGAAAATTCATAAATGTTTCAGAAACATCAAGTACAAACAAATTTTCGATCATACAAATTAACGTTTTGAAATTATTTCTTATTTGGTTACCCATTTAATTGAATTTGATCATTTTTATCAATAAATTTAATTAAATTCAAATGTTAATACGAATAATCTGAATCGCGTATAATCCGAGTGAAAATGCCCAATTTAACAGCTCTGACTATGACCAGAAAAACAGAAGATTTCTTATATTTAACAAAATAAATCTAAGCCGACATCGGAATAAAATACAGACAGAATGAATCTGAGTCTTTTCCTTTCATGATTAATCACATGATCTCGCCGCACCCACACCAAGGTGATAATGTATGGATGAGCTCATTAAGATGTAATTGAGTTCGCTGAAACCACACCATATTTCTTTCATAGAACCATGGACCGTGTGGGCAATGTTTCTTCCTCAGACGATAGAAAATTTCTCAAGATAATAAAAGATGACCTCAAAAGAGTGTACTTAAAAGGTAATCAAAGAGATTGAAGCATGTCGTGACACGTTTCGGCAGGGATTTTTATTGCTGAGTATTAATTGTCTTTGAATGCGAAAAAGAAAAGAATGTGCATTGTTACAACTGATTACAGATGATGTTCTGCGATAATTAATACTGCATTACTCTAGAATTATGAAATAAATGTGTTCATTTTATTTTTTGAAACGAAGAATGATCTTGCTTCTATGTTGCATATTTTTGACAAGAAAAAAATGTTTTTGATTCATAATCTTGCAAAAAATAGAAGTGTATTTTAGTAGAAGGTTATAAAAGTTGATGCTTTGCGAAAATTGATACTAATAATTTTAAAATAATTTTTTTCACTTTATATTTTAAATAAAAATATTTTATAACTTAATGTTTATAACTTTAATCAAATATAATAACTGTAAAATAAGAAATTTTATATACAAAGCAAGGTTTTTACTGTTTCTCAAGCAAGTGTGTCTTTTTCATTCGGAGGAATGATTTCTTCTTTATGATAAAAACTTTCTTTTGACTAAAATTTTTGCCAAAAATGATAAATTTCAAATTTTATGAAACGAGCATGTGAACAAGAAATAGAAGTGTACTTTCTTAATTGATTAAGAAAGCGATGTAAATTGTTACAACTTTCATTAGAAAGTTTAAGCAAATGTTTTCACTTTACTTATCCAATTTTTATAAAAATATTTATAATTTTAGGGTTCACATTTAATTTTAACTATTTGAACTGTGAAATACGATTCAAATGAAATATTTTTATATATTAAGTGCAATTTTTTGTTCGAAAGAAATATTTTGCTTTTATATATTAGCCTTTTAATTAACACTATACTGACTTGTAAAAAATGGTGAATTTCGAAGTTCCAGAAAACAAGCTTTTGAATATGAAAAGGAAATACACTGTTTTAGTTGATTGCATTGAGAAATCTTTTGGAAAAATTAATACGAAATAGAAAAATTAAGGCTAAAATATTTGTTTCAAAAATTTAATCAAGATTCTTGAAACAAATATTTTAGTTTTAATTTTTTTTAAAATAGCGAACTACTTTTTTTATAAGGTAGCTTTTGTATTTTAGCTTTCAGTTGAAGTGTTCTTCAATTAAAATGTAAAAACAGATATAAATTAATGCGCAAAGAATGGTTCTTACTATTTTTTAAAGCTAGAATACTTTTTGCTGTTCAGGTGAACGACTTTATTTCTACATTCAGTATTTTTGACGGAGCATCTTTTTTTTTTTTTTTAAATAACCAACAATTGGTTTGACAAAAACTAGAAATTTCGAAGCTGCAGAAAAAATAACTTTCAAAATAAAGATGCGTAGTTTTTGAAGAAAAAAAAAATAAAGATAAAAAAGGAATATATATTATACATAATATGAGTAGTGATACGCAACGAAAAATTTTTGGTATTCCTCAAGCAATTATTTTTTTATTCAGAGGAAAGCTTCATATCTTTATTCTATGTTTCCGAGGAATTTTTTTTAATTCATAAACTGACAATAAATTTTCGAAATTATGAAACAGCGTTCAAATTAATGGCTCATATTTTCATTATGAAACGATTCAAAATTAATTCTAGAAGTGCATTAATGCTTTTTTTGGTTATCAAAAATAATTGTTTCTGTATTATGTTCAATGCCTTTGACAAAACATTTTTTCACTAATAATTGAACTTTTTTATACTAATAATTATTTCTGGAATTACAAAAGCAATAAACTTTGAAACTCCTGAAGAGAATACATTATTTAAAATAAAGATGCATATTTTTTTATTACAAATTGATTAATTACTAAGAAAATGAAGAAATTTTAATCATTACCCTTAATTACTCAAGAATAATTAATTTTGATTTTTGATAAAGGAATAGTAAATTTTGATTTTTTTATTCTATAAAAATATTAGTTTGAATTTTAAACTACTTATGAAAATTATAAACATTCCTGAATAACTTTGCTGCAAAGTTTTTTTGATTAATTTTTTTTGCATCGCTAGCAACCAGACAGGTTAAAATCTGAAAACATAAAACTACGGAAAAGAATTAGTCTTACAAATTTTTACCATCTTTCCACGACATCAATTCAATTGGAAGTGAATTAATTTGGAAATATACTGTTTACTACTCATTAGTAATAAATCATAAATTCATGAAAGATACGTTTTGATTCTTTTTTTTTCCTTTTTTTTTGTTCTTCGACCAAGTTTTTTTTTGTTATTAGCTTAGCAAACAGACATGTAAAAAGAGTTAGGAATAAAAAATAAATATAACGAAAAGACATTTTATTTAAAAAATGATAAAAATTAATGAGCTATAAGATTTAAACATTCTTAAAACATATTTCGTTGAAAAGAATAATGGAAATTCTTGGTCTATAATATGCTCATTAATTTACAAAATATATCTTTAAATACTCACGAGTGATAAATACAAAAGAAACGTGCGAAAAAATAAATTCATCCAAAAATATTCATGTGTTTATAATAAATTTTTATTGATTCCAAATGTTGAAAATAATTTAGGCCAAAGAATAAAAACCGGCAAAAACAAAGCTGTCGTAGTTAAATGAAGCAAATTGCAATAAAAAATTTCAAAAAAAGGTGACATTCCATTTACTAGTGAAGACGAAACAATCATGTTTAATATTTAAATAACTATACACTATAACCAAGACACGATCCGAGAGAATAATAAAATTTATAACACATTAATTTTTTGCGTGAAATTTTGTTTACTATACAAGCATATTAGAAATTTAAAGAACAGTAATGTAGAAAACATTTTTAGAGAAAATAAAAGCCACATTGAATGTAAAAATAATAATTTAACTTACAAAACTTCCGAAAATCGTAATCAGGATGTTTATCAAAATTAAAAAATAATTTCAATGATACTAAATATTAAGTAAATAAAATGTGTTTATTTCTTACAAAATTTCATAGGCATTTTTGAGTAAGAAATATTGATACGAGCTCTAACCAACTTCACAATTGTACGGATTTTTACATATCGATCAGGTAATTTGGCATATAAAATATCCGGAACAAAGTTCTTATTAATTCTTTCATTCCTGAGAATAGCTTCTTTAATAAGGATGATATTAAGAATGAAGAGTAAAAGCATATATAGTTATAGTCAAAATTATATTTATCTAGAAGAAAAACAATGCCAGGCCGAATTTATTGATTTTATATTCATAAAAGAACAATATAATGATTGATGACGATATTGTGATACAGTAAATTATTGCATCTACAAAAGAGAATAATAATGTAACAAACGAAATAAAGGTTAAAAATTATAAACAAATATTTCAGTTAAAAACAAAGAAAAAATTATTAAAGAAATATTTTTCCAAAATCAATGGAAACAAACTGAGTGGGGAATGGAAACAAAATCATAAAAGCTGGAGGTGCTGAAATATATATGCTAAGTGAATTAGGATTTTAGTCATATTTATAGTTAAATTTTAATTTTAAATGGAAACTTCTGAAGGTATAATGATTATTTAATTTTCCTATCGTATTGTTTCCAATGCCTTACGTTTACACTTTTTTAAAAATGCAGAATTTGTTTTAAAAATAACTTTTTACTTTGTACAATACTAATAAAAATATTTTTTCAAAACACTTTATCACTTTTTCTGCCATACAGAGTATTTTGCAATGCATTTTTCCTGATATCATCTATCATATGGATTCTATCGTATGAAATCAAATTTAAATGATAAATTATTCGATGAACTGATAATTTCCGAAAAAATAAATTCATTATTGTTTTATCACAGGCAACTCAAATCCGAACAAATTTCAGAATCTTAGTGTACCCAGAAGTGAATAAAAATCGGTCACGAATTTCTTCTTTAAAAATATGAAAGAATCCAAGCATAAGATAAGTTTTCGAAGGTAAAAGATTGCTTTTATATTATAATGCGATAAAAAGCGGTATTGTTTCTGTAAATATTCTGAAAAAAGTTGTAGTGATTATTAAGACTCCTCCCCCCAACTCCCCACCATGAACTTTAAAGAGTTTTAGCCAATTCTGCTAATGTAAATTGCTGAATGTTACTAACTGAAATTGTTTTTAACTTCAAAAGAACCAAAACTGCCATAATTCTCGGAATTTTCTGTGCATAGGATCTGAACCATTTCCATTCAGAATCGGAAACATTATCGGGGAATAAAAGACATTCTTCCTCGACTGAAAATAGAAACGAATCATTTTGCTAAAGGGAAATGACTTATTTTTATGAGGTGTTTCCTGCGGTTCCAGCGGGACAATACTAAAGGATACAAGGAGCAGGAGGAAAAATTGTAATAAATAGGGAAGGGAATACGTATAGGAAATGTCCATAATTCTTACAAGTTTTATATATGTAAACTTCTCTTACCTGCCAAATAAGGCGCCCTGGAGAGCAATAGAAGAGTATCAGAATATCAGATGGACATAACAAGTTATTTTAAGATAAAAGACTTTAAATTTTGATAACGAATATGAATTATAAAATAATTTCAGTAGAAATGCATTCGTATCTATTTTGAAATCGTTAGAGAATTTAATTCAAGTAAGGACAATGAAATACATGAATAAATTTTTTAGACCTGAACTTCTGGTGAAACTAATATATGCAACACGAAGCTTACAGAATTAAGTACACATTATACACGGTAATTACAAGAAACGATGTTCCACAAAAAAATTCTGCGTAGATATAAAATGTTTTCCAAAAAAGGAGAGAGAGAGAAGAAAATGTTCATACATAAGAAGAAAGCTAAACCTGCAATTACATTCAACTAGAATTTAAAAAAAAATGTATATTTACATTGAACTACATTTAACTTTTAATTTACCCCCCCCCCTCCCCCTCCCCAAGAAATTGTGATTATTTATCTAAAAAAAAGATGATTTTACACTCAAAGAAATTGAAAATTTTGAATTTTAAATATATATATTATTTTCTGTAACAGATTTAAAAATAATTAGATAAAACTGATCCCTGAGCAGATGTCAATGCAGATATCAAATAGCCTAAATGTCCTACATAGGAAAGGAATATTATATCTTTGAAGACCAGAATCTAAGTCAACATCTAGTATCGAAGTTTTTATAAGCTATTATAAAAGCAAACATTTTTATTTTCTTGTATTCGAAATATACAAAGAAAAAAATGTCACAATTATCAAAAAAATTCGAACTCGAGATTTCTTCGTTTCATATCTGTCTGTCTATCCGTGACCACAATAACTCAAAAACGCCTTGAGCTAGATGGATAAAACATGTTATACGATTTTTATTCAAAATTTGTAGATTTTTATTAAATTTTGAACGAAATCCAATAAGAGGAAGTTTGTTTGGTTACCGAAAAATTTTTAAATGAAAAGAGATGGATAAAATTTGGAACAGAATTTTAACATCTAAAATGTAGATATCTATTGTAGTTGTAACCGAATCCTTTGGTTGATTGTCTGGCGGACTGCACTTCCTCAAGAGTATAAGCTTGATAACAAAAAACACACCATTTAAATGTATGAAATCTGATATGTAATTTTGAGGTCAAAATTCTTGTTCTGTGTCAAATGTTTGGATTCAGTAGAAAAGAAGAAATCCAAGATACACCTTCGTTCTGGTTGGCTGGATGGATGTGAATTTAAATGGCGCAAGAGCCAACCTTGGCTAAACTGCACCAGATGTATGGTTAAAGCTTCCGTTATGGAGCTTGCGTAATAACATTCCACCGATTAATGTCAAAAATCGCACTCTAGTAGGCTTTATCGCAATTATTGTTCACTAGTGTAACGTAGTTAGTAATATACATTTACTGGAGAATACACTTATATTTATTAGACAGTATATGGGAAAGTTTCAGGGAGATCACTCCAGCCGATTTTAATGAAACAATTAACTTTCTTTTAATCTCCATTATGGTCCAACATGACCAGTAAAGTACCGCTGATCACCAGGTATTCTACCAAAAGCCTTTTATTTTTGAAAATCTTTTTTGAGAGGAATTCTGATATCCGAAATACCATGAATTTCCATCTCCATTTTCTGGGTTGCACTCTGTTAATGTGACTAGATACTGCATTAACAAGAGTGTGTTTGTTAAAATTTTAAGCTTTACAGGCAGCTATGTTCCAAATCAAAGCATACTTCTAAACAAAAATACACGATTAAAATTCCATTATGCATTTATATTTTATTTAGAGCCGAAATCGCATCAAAATTTTCTTTCATTACATCTCAATAGAAGCTTATTAGCTTAGAATAATCGTTTTCAACTTACAAGCCGAGACAAATTTTTTAACCTTTGTTTAGAAAGACGAAAGAAAAGAATTCACTTTTGAGAGCCAGGGAAATAGTAACAGCTTTTTATTACTTTCAAAAAAAAAAAAGCCAATATTTTTTGCTTCTCATTTCTTCTTTCTAGATATAAAATTGTTTCTGGTAGAGCGTATTGACACTTCAGTCGATAAGTCTTTCTAGAAGAGAAAAGCATTTTCAAAATAAATAAGGAAGAACATATTTACAACTGCTATTTTCATTGTCACAGCTTGACCTTTTTTTAATCTATATTTCTTGATCTTTTTCTTCAAAGCGATGTCGCAAAGAAAAATTCTTAAGCATAAAATACTTTTATTTATGTTTTAGCAGTAAAGATTTGTTCATAATAAATAAAAATAAAATACTTAATGGGAATTATTAAGTAAATGATAGAGAATTTAAATTATTTTTCATAAAATACCAATCTTGGAAAAATTCTTAGATCCGCAAATCGGATTAATTTGAGACTAGAACTTTTAAATTTACTTTTAAAGATAATGATTTACGAAATTTTGACTATTTTGAAATGAACTAACTTTTAGATGAATAATTTAGAATTTTTGTTTAAAAGTTATTTTAATTAGCTTGAAAGTGGTCTCGTAAATGGCAATTGAAAGATTATGTCAGTAAAGGAATTAAAAGTTTTTTTTTCTTTTTACAACAAGAATGAATGAATTCCTTAATAGCATTAAAAGGTCTTTTGCAATTTGTTAACGTTTTTTAATATGTTGGTATACGAGAGTTATTTAAAACTCTTAAATTAGTTTAATATTTTTTTTTAACTTTACTTTAAAATGATGTCGTTGAAACTTTTTATGCATAAAATACTTTTTACTTACATTTCAACTTCAAGAGCTAATTATTTGCTCAAACAGAAATAACAAACTTAATGGAAGTAATTGAATGGAAACAATGAAAAAAAGAACATCCTTATGTAGATAATTAAATTTTAAATGAATTAATCTGATTAATTTATGATTCCAAAGTATAAATGTGACTTGAAGGCTAATGATTTAAAATATTTTACATGATTTGAAATTTCAAATATATAATTTTATTAAAAGGCTCAAATGACCGAGAATTCAAAATGCGAAGTTGATAGATAATTTCATTAAATTGAATTTTTCCATGTCGTTTTATTATAATAATATAGAAAACTGAATTCAATAATATCAGAAGGATTTTTTGATACATCCATGTTTTCTAAAGCGCTGATGTACAAAGTTTATTTAAAATTCAAGTATTATAAAGCCAATTAATTCCTACTTATTTTAATCGTAAAATCATTAAGAAGGTTAAAAATCTGAAGACTATTTAGTAAGTCAATGCAATTACAGCCATGAAACATACATTTAAATGTAAATATTCCTGAAGTGCTTATCATTTTATGAGACAAAATGGCAATATTCTTTCATTTTAACTTTCATTAAGAATTGTTTAATCTAAAAATCAAATTGTATAATAACAGAAAGATTTCAATGCTATTTATATCCTCTTTTAATGTATTGATCGCATGATCGAGATAAATCAGTCAATACCATTATCCTTAAATCGAGAATTTCTTCAATTTTAGAATTATTGAAAGGATATTATTTCTTCGTGCATCATAGCATAATTCTAAAGCACGATGATAGAATGTAAAATCTATCTAAATCGTTATCGGAAAAATTCTCAATTTCATATATTGAATCGATGTCATCTCGGCATGCATTAAAGCATAATCTTACACTGCATTACGGTTAAAATGTATCCAAAATGTTTTGCTGAATTTATGGGTTTTTTTTGTGTGGATATTTCAGAACACTTTGGATTTGGTAGAAAATTTATATACGTTAATTCAATTTCTGATTATATAATATTCTTTTTTGAGGATGAACTCAATCGAAATGAAATTATTCTAATAAAAGGATTTAATAAAAGGTTTTCTCGAATGTATTCTGCTTAAAACATAAAATTAGTACTTTTGAAAATATTTGTTACTATTTTAATAAATATTAATAATAACATCGTTCAAAAATTTGGTATTCTAGTTACTCTTTGTCCGAAAATATGTTTTATATTTAATTCAATTACAAATCGTAAGATGAACGCAAATATGTAAAAAAAATGAAGATTTACTTTTGTTTGTATTTATTCAAAACTATCAATATTTTATGAAATTTCTCAGACATGTTTAATTAAGATAGCTGAAGTTGAACAAAATACTATTATTTAAACCATTGTGTATTTTATAATCGTAATAAATTTTTTTCGACTATTCGGTTTCTTAAATATCTTCCATTAGCTTTAGCAAGATAATTAAAGAACTTTAGTTTCATTAAAAAAAAATTTCTATTAAAATTGAGGAGTTATAGACATATTCATGTCCTTATTATTTTTTTTGTTTAGAGACCATATTAGAAGGAATATGGATTCTTCATGGTATTTTCTATTAAATATTCCAAATTTTGGGTTTCTAATGTGTTTTGAAATTTTAATTTAATGTTTCCACAAAAAATTAGGTATAGAAAAAAATTCTGCCGTTAAAATTATTCGAAAACTTGATATTAACTCCGTTCCTTAAACACTAGGTGAAATTGTCGCTGATCCTAAAGTGTCAATATGAACGTTCTCTTATTCTGTGAATTTAATCCTTCTACTTTAAAAATTGTTATTATTTTATGAAACGCATATTTCTAACAACTGCAGAGAAGTTTGTTGGAAAATAATGCTATCAATGAACGCTGGCTCCAAGACAAAAACAAATC
Organism: Argiope aurantia; assembly: GCA_026543865.1. Classification (NCBI taxonomy): domain Eukaryota; kingdom Metazoa; phylum Arthropoda; class Arachnida; order Araneae; family Araneidae; genus Argiope; species Argiope aurantia. The sequence continues at coordinate 644,949 of JAPMOR010043764.1, forward strand.
TGGTATCCTTTACTTCTCTTCCATGTAAATTAAAGCTTTCCATCTTCATTAATTTTCGAATCATTGATTATAAAGTTGCTTTGAACTTCTGAGACGCCCTGTACTATTAACTAAATCCAACGAAACAATAAAGCTCTCATCGAAATTTGACCGACGCATTTATCAACGTCGATGGTTAAGGATATCCAAACTTTATTGAACTTCGGTAGTTCCATGTAGTCACCGGATTCAATCTGCATTGTCAATACATCTTAGCAGCAAAGCAGACTTCCCTAAATCCATTAAATTGGCAATATCTGTTAGCAGGCGCTGAAGTGACTTAATCACGGTAATCTCTACCGATTTGCCTTATTAGCTGTGTTTAAACTGAGAGCTTAGAAACTCTGGAATTGGAAATTGGTCTTAATCCCTAAGGATTTCAACTCTTCCACTGAATGCCTTTCCACAGATTTGCCACTTTTGCTCTAAATACCAATTTTGGTAGAAGATCAGATTCTATCTCAATGATAATTCTATTTCCCTATTCTAAAATTAAAAAAATTAAAGCTTAATAAAAGCGATGAGGAGGGATTTCGATTTCATTTTCGTTTTAATAAAATGTTAATAATTTGGTAAGAAAAGAAGGGATTGATGGCGTTCAAGATGAAGGCATATTAACCAGTTGCGCTTTCGTTTCTAATAAGAGTTAAATTATTCAGTCATGAACAAAATTTTGAATGTTTATTCTCATTTAAGATTTATTAATATTTATTTTCATTTAAGATTTATTTCTTTGATTAATGTCAGATTTGTTGTATGGCTTAGATAAAATGCCAACAATAATACTTGGTACAATCATATTTAGAATCACGAAATAGGGTTTTCAACAATTCCGTCAAATGATTTTTTCAAGTGATGTTGATAGAATTTTGGAATAGAAAAGCCAAACGACTTTTCCCCTTTTTTTACATCATTAGCAATATTAATACTGGAAAAAATTATCAATTTTTTCCCCAAAACTGTATTAATAACTGTTGAATATATATAATTTTAATTTCCATTATAAAACCCAAAAGATTAAATCCAAATATTTCTAACTTGTAAAGAAACAAAGACTTTTGGAACTCTTAAAACAATATTTCAAACTAAAATAAGGATTTTTGACATTGTACGATCTTTAGCTCTTTTCATATGAAGAGTCACCGATGGTATTTTTGCTTTGTCTAGAGAATCAAGTTAAAAAATAGTTTTTAAAACACACTTTTATAGTTGTGCTAAAAGTAAATTTTTATTATCTTGAATTATTTATTTAATTTTTAGTCTTTAATCTAAAATTCATTATTATAAAAATTATAGGATATAGATACCGTATTTTCTTAAATTCATTGCCATTAAATGGCTCAAGAATGGAAATATTTAATTAAAAGTCAGATTAATTGATAATTAAAATAGAGTAATATTATCAAGAATACATGAATATGCCAAATTTCAAAACAATGTCACATTAGATTGTGAATGCAAAATTGATAATAAAGCACCATTTTTACAAACACGAAACATTTCAAGTTAAATTAAAGTACATAAAAAGGATCATTTCCAGCACTATACACAGTTATTTTAAAAAGAATTAATTACTTCACATTTGGCAGTGGTTTCAAAACTTAAGTCAATTTTTGCTTAAAAAAATGATTTAAATATGGAGCTAAAATCAAATAACGTTAATTCATATCGTTCATGATTAAAAAAAACAAGAGAAGGAAATTAAAAATTAATCTCTTTTCCTTTCATTATTTAAAAGAATTTATAATATAAACGGCCCGAAAAAATTTATAACATGTACATTTTAATTTGTTTACCTTGCAGAAAAAGACCCCTCCCTCTTAACTGTAATATTATTTAAGAGTTAATCAAACATTGAACTTCCAATAAGGTTTTCAAATGCTTTTACAAGTGCTTTTCTCCTCAAGTCATCTATTATCACTCGAAAGATATTAAAGAAAGGTTATTTGCAGAAAATAACTTGCTTCTTTTAATTGCGGGTATTGGAAAATTAAAACTCAGGAGAACGAGTTAAGTACGGGTGAAAAAAGCCGAAACTGCGCTAAATTATTATTTAAGCTGGAGTATCTTCAAAGTACAATGCTTTTTTGCAATCTCTTTTGCTGAAAGGCTGAAATAAAAAGAACATTTCAAAATTGGGTATTTGGATTCTATTTCTTCCTTATGCTTATATTATCAACTGTTAAGGGAAAAGTAAAATATGAAATAATTTATGTTATTATTTAAGAAGTAAATGTTGTATAATTTTCTATGGAATATACACGGAATAGAAAATACACGCGAGTATTTGCCACAAAAACATGTCCAAAACAGCAGCTACATGAAAACGCACTTTCTTCTAGGATCCCTTTCAACGTGAACTATATTATTTTAAAATTTCAAAAATTTTTCGAATATATTGGAACAAATAAGTGCAAAGATTACATCAATTTTTGAAACAGATGCATCTATGTAAGAGAATTTAAAGTAACAAGAAAAATATTACAATGTATGCTGTCTTCCAAAATTTTCTATAAGCAATGCGTTGCAAAGAACAATAAGAAATAAAATGATCAAGAAATGGAAATTTAAACTAAATTTATAATAATAGCAGCAATAAATATTGAATTAAGACTGATTTTACAAATGATGAGCATGAATGCGAATATTCTACGAATAAAAACTGAATTTATTCTGGGTGGTACCACGTAATAAAGCTAGTAACATGTCATCACCGTTATGTGAAAATGTCGAATATCGGATTTATCAAAGCCTTTTATTGATGTAAAAACTTATAAGGTAACTATATTTTATTTTCTTAAATTGTTCTATGTCACTTTTGTCTGTTGTCATGAAATATCATACGTAGTTAGTGATCACAACTATTACATCAAAATTGTATTTTTTTTACCATTTATGATTTTTGACATACGACTTTTTGATATAAAAGTGTATGCGTAGAAAAAAATTTAATATTAAAATATGGAGGTATTGAAGCATACTTTGTAAAAGGAGAAGTTCTTTACATCATCTCAAAATGCAGCATACCCTAATGTTCTAAAATTTCGTATAATTTGTTAAAAATCTTTATAAAAACCCATAATTGTTCAGTTAAGAACAGTTTAAGAACAAAAGAACTTTTTTACAATATAGATATTTGAATTATTATAAAGATCTCGTTTTCTAGATGCACAGGAGCTATTTTGCAAAGATCTTTATGATTGGGTTGTTCGGAAAGTAATTTTGTTTTTTCCCGACAGAGGATTTAATTGTATTTTTTGCACCCAAATTCACATTTAAGCCGTATAATTTTTACATGCTTTGAGAACTCGTATAGCAAGGTTTGTGGGTGGAAAATTCCAATTAATTCTACGCAATAGTTTTTTGTTGGTGCCCTTTTAAATATGGAGAGCGATAAGCAGCATTTTCGACATATCGAACTGTTTTACTACAGAAAGGGTAAAAATGCTGTTCAAGCCAGAAAGAAATTGACCGATGTGTATGGAGAAGGTGTGTTGACAGTACGCCAGTGCCAGAACTGGTTCGCTAAATTTTTTAGATGGTAAAACCTTCACCTCAAACGAGGAGGTCAAAAACCACCTCGATCAGTTTTTTGGCAGCAAAGACCAAAAATTTTATGAGCATGGAATTATGCTACTACCAGAAAGATGGCAAAAGGTGTTGGATCAGAACGGCCAATATATAATTTAATGAAGTATTTGTTTATTATACGAAAACTGTCTTACATTTCCACAAAAAAAAAACGAAATTACTTTCCGAACAACCCTAATATTTATACCTTTGCTTATGACATGCGACATTTTAAAATAATAGTGACTGTATAGAGCTGTTTAAACATGCTAAGTACAAAATTAAATATATCGCCCCTGTAAAATTAACTTATTATAAATTCAGCATTTTTTCTGTAAAAAAAAAATCTAACGTTAGATACTTGCAATTGCTGCAAAGGCATTTTATTCGTAAAAATTCAAGCTGGGTTTTGGTAATAAACAAAATTGAATAGTTCTGCGATAAAAATACTAAGCAAAATAATTACTGTGATATACCAAATCGATTAAAAATGGCTCAAGATGAAAGCCAACTGTTTTTTCTTCGATAATTTTCAGTCCATCATAAAATTTACTTTTCCCAAGGATAAAAACTATTTTTCAATATGATTTGTATAACTTAAAATACATTTTTTTTATTCAGACGTTGCAATTTAACTATATGTTAACTGACTAATGCTATATGTAGACGCAAAAATGATTTCGGTTGAAAATAAAATCCAGGCATTTCTATTTAAACTTTATACCTGGAAGCTCTTCAGCAAGGTTAGTCAAGAGAGATTTAATTCTACCAAAGATTTACCATGTGAGTTCTCCTGGTACATATTAATGGTACATTATTGCCCTACAATGATGATTCAGGTGATTTCAGGCAATCAGAGACTTATAACTTACTTGTCAACAATTTTCCCACCGATCTGTAAATTTGAAAAGGGAAATGCCTAATTCAGGTGCTGCCCTCGTCGTTTGATCACGGCTCAAAATTATGTAATATTTTTCAAAATAGATGTCATCTTGCACAATGCGGGACATTATGATAAATTTTCTAGTTTTAACCAACTTCTTTTAATAATTGTTAAAGGTTTTTATTAAAAATTTTTTTATTATTGCAAAAGAAAAAAAAATTACAAGAATGATTTTTAAATATCTACCGAGAATAACAACATTCAATAATTATTTTGAATAAATAACGCCTTTTTTTGTCAAAGAAAAGTTGGAAGAATTTTTATCTTTTTTCCTTAATACCCCAAAACTGTCTGATATCAAAAATTGGATGAAGCTCTCAAAGTCAAAGCAGAAAAGGGATTACGGAAAACAGAGTGAAAAAGAAAAGAAATAATATTATTTAAGATGAAAACACGGTTCTGGAATATTAGAATATGAATTTTCTATAGAAAAGTAAACTCTTAAAGAAGAAAAATTTTGAGACACAAAAAAGTGATAGACTTTTACTTCCTGTCTTAATAAGATCAACAAGCACTTTCTTCGAAAAAGAAGCTTTTATCTTGTTTCATGCAATACTCTTAAACGTGAAAATTTTCCAGTAAGATCTTTTATTTAAAAAGGTGAAATATGAGCTGAAATCAATATTATCCTAGAAAAAAAAATCAAAATGTTATCAATGGCTAAGAATTTCAATTATTTATCTATTCGAGATTTTATTAACATTCATTTATTCACATTTTGTGTTGAATTTTATCCAAAATAGGAAGCTATGAAAGTGGCATCAAACCCGTATCCAGAATTCGGTTTGTTGGAATAGTTTGATTTGAAACCAAAGGACAAGAAATCAGAATCTGGTTTAATCGAAAATAACGGCACCGATGCTTTGCAAGATTTTTCCGGATAATAAATCAAATTTTTCTAAGATATTCGTTAAAGTTAGAAAATCATTTAAAATTTCTTATTTAACATTTGTCTATAATCAATGCAAAGTTGATCATTTACTACTGGAAATAAAGAGAAATAACAGCTCAAACTGATGTAAAAAGTAACACGAATATTGATTTTCATTTTTGACTCAAAAATAATTAACTGTTTCAAGCTTTCCTGAGTTTTGATTCTGAGAGATTTGTTTGATTTTCGTCAGTGGCACACAAATGGGTGCAAGTTTTCCTACAAGAAGTCTTCGCCCCTCTAAAATCGTTTTAATTTTATTAAGAAACAGCCCCTAGCGTTCGACAGAAAAGACAGCGCGACAAAGCAATTTAATTAGTTAATGGACATTCAAACACAAAACTAATCAAAGAATATTTTAACTTCAGTTTTACATAGTCGAGAATTTTCATAATTCTAAATATTTATTTAAATATTTGCGGTTAGATAAACAAATTTTTTTAAAATTTAATATTTTTTTTTCAAATGATTACAAATCTTGTTTATTTCGATCATAAATTATTACATTTAGGGCCAGTCACAATCTTTATGGAGAAAAACGATATGTCATGGTTTAAAGCTGAATGAAGGGGTGATGATCATACAAAATTCAAAACCAAATAATTTAAATATCCGATTTTCTTTAATACGAATATATTTCTTCTTAGTTTCGATTCCTTCATTTTCAGGTGTATATATCGATATTAAGGTTAGTTTAACAGAAATAGTTTTCAAAAACATTACTTTATTAATATACAATAAAGTATAAAATATTTTTTTTATCTTAATTACCTTCTACCTTTTACTTTGTAATTCATAGTTCGTTATTATGAATATTTTACAATTTTGAAATAAGTTTCTCAGATTCACTATCAGGTGGCGCCATGTATATGAAATCAAAATTTAATTATGTTAATAGATTATGTTCTAACCTTAATTATCATTTAAAGATTTTGTAATGTCATGACGAATATACAAATGCATAACATTTCAAAGATCCAACACATCAGGAAGCGAGTGAAAAACAATTTTAAAAAAAAGGGAAAAAAAATTAAACAAAAAAGCAAAAAATTAAACATGTTTAAAAATATATTAAACATTTTCCATACGTTATTTTACATCATCGTAATAAAATTGTTTCATTGATAATAGCTACTGGCTAGACAATAAAAAACCACGAATTGTAGTAACTCGAAAGACCATTTAACTTTCTTGATTCGTATAAAATAGAAATCGTACCAATATTGCATCCAACTTAGCAGGCTACGCTATAACAACGTTGCGTATAAATAGTAATTATGTTTATTGCAAAAGAATGTCTATAATTTCATAAATGTTGCGTATAAAAATGCAAATAAATATACCTGCTGTTTTATACAAGGGAAAAAAAAGACATTGTTTAAAATTGGAGGATTGAAGCAATCAGACTGTCTTGAATAACATTTAGGTTTAATTATTTTTCAATTAAGTATGTTTCAGCTCGCTTTAGATGTACTGATGTTTGGCAATGTAATTCCAGGTTTAGAAATGCGAGGAAAAGTCTTTATCAGTAAGGGCCTTTGGTTATATCTGTTTAGAAATTAAGAGCAACAATTTTATGTTTCACCTGCTAGATAATTCCCCAAGGAAACGTTTTTGGAAAAACGTTTGCATGCTTTATTACTTTATGCTTGCTAATCAGTTACTATGTAGAATATAAGTATTAAAGTATTTGTAAGAATTTAATTACTTGTAAGTTACAATAATAAATGAAGTTGAAAATACTTCAACTTTTTAATCTATTATTTTTCTTGTCTCCTTTCAGATGTTCCGGTATATTGAAAGAATTATTACACATATTTAGAAATATGATTGGCTCCTTCATTTTCAAATATTTGAAATGATTCTACGTAGAAAGAAATATGGAGAACAGTTGAAGAGCATGAAATACAAAAGAAAATTGATTTAGGTTAATGTTTACAATCACGTAACGAATTATTTCATTTAATAGTATATATGATCAAGTATTAAGAATTTGTACTTAAATTACAAATAGAAAAAAGTGATCTACAAGAATTAAATGTAAGTTATAGAAGCATGCAGAGTTAAAAATATTTTTTCAATAGATTATTTTTCAGTGCCGATTTAAAATATTCTGATATATCGGAAAAGCTAATTTAATTAGAACTATGATTAATTTTTTCATATTCAGAGCTATCAAATCTACTCAGAGAAATACGAGAAATGTCGGAATAGTCTAAAATACGGAAAAATAAAACAGCTCCACATATAGAAATACGGGGAACAGCTTGACAGTCTAAAATATGAGAGATGTGAAATAGTTCAAAGCATAAAATGGTGGGAATATAGAAAATGTAAAATTATTTTAAATATAGGAATATGGGGAACAGTTTAAGAATTTGAAATAACTTTACTTGTAGAAATACGGGAAACAGTTTAAAAATCTGAAATTTGAGAAATATGAAACAGTTCTCTGCTCAAAAATATGAGGAAAATAACCTAGATCATTGGCCCTGATTATAGATGAATTGCTTCAAACTATAGTCTCCGAGATGCAATAGAAAGGATTTGTGCTTGAATCACCTTACAGAATAAAAAATTTGAAAGAACTAAATTGCCTGTAAGCATCTGAAACAAGCAAAACCAAAAACTTTAATTTTTAGGTTCGATTATTTTCCGTCACATATAACGTTTCTACCCAACTGGACCGTTTAAATGAAGCCACCGAATGGCTCTAGCCCTCTAATAAAAGTCTTTTTGTTCCAAGTCGAAAGCAATACGCAAAATTTCCGATGACTCCGCGCTTTAAAAGATCCCGTCCTCTCTTTCAATTAGGTCTCGAACAAAAGAATGTGAATGAAACTCTTCCCACTCACATTTCGAAGGTGCTAGAGTGTAATCAGTCGAAACGTGTCGCAATTGATTATCTGCTATTTAATTCCGGAAAGGAATTTATGCCTCACCAACACATGTTTGGGGTATTAATTAGGAGCTTCGAGCATTAATAAATCATTTCACTTTTCCAGTTGGCAACAGCAACGATTTGGAAAGCATTAACGAAGTGTGCATTTACAGTTTTAACTGATTGTTCCATTCTTGGAGAAGAATGTATAAAATTAGCTTAGTTATAAGGCATTTGAAAGTGGAATTTTCATGCATGTGCAACAATAATCGCTTTAGCGTGCTTCTTGTCTTGAAGAATAGAAAGATGACATTCGCTAAATAAATTATGAACACTCATTAAGCCTGAAATAATTGGAAACATTCTGGAATGAATTGTGTTAAGTAGGCCCTATAATTGAAAACTGGGTCTCTTTATGAAAATATTCTTTTTGCGCTTTCGTTATTTCTATTAAAAAATATCTTTAAATTAATAATATTGTAAGAAGATTTTCAAAACTTATTTATCATCCATTTAGAATATCAAGAGGTATTTTCTTCAAGTTTTAAAAGTTGTTTCTGTGAAACACATCTTTATTTAATTCATATTTCTGAATACGAGATTTCATCACTGATTTTTTTCTTAGTTCTTGGTGGGCTAAATTTTCTAAGTTCTGTAAAGTTTTTACCCCAATGGCAATACAATATTTTAGATTTTTTTATAAATTTAGCTGCCAATTAATTTTTAATTTTTATTAAATATTGATTTCATTATGAAAAAAATTGGAAAGATATTATAATATTTTCACATAATTATAATAATAAGTTATAGAACATAATAAAGTAGAAAATAATAAAGAGTTTTTAAATTGAATTCTTTAATAGTAGTCTTAAAAGAAGAAAATATTTATTTTCAATCAAAGATCTAAAGATGTATAATAAATTATAGAAGTGATAGACACTGAAAACGATAAGATAATAAAATTAAATCTCAATAAATATAATTAGAAGATAGGAAAATTAAATTCCTCTAAGAATATGATTAAAAGTCGCAGCTTTATTGTAAACATTTATATACATTAATTTCAAAAATATATATAAAAAGCAAATCAAACTAAAAAGCCACAATAGAAAATAATGTAACAAATAAAAAACAACAACTTAGAATTCTAACTGCTTGAACTTATCACATAAAATTAGATAATTACAACGTCTTAAAAATAAATATATCAGAATATATGTGAACATAAACCCGTGTGTGAACTGTACGAACGTTCTTTTAATAATGACTTGGCAAAACTTTCAAGTCTAAAGCAAAAATTTAAATTTAAAAACACATTCTGGGAAATAAAGATAAGTGAAAGTAGAGCTCTAAAATGTTTATTTTCTGATGCTCATTTTTTTCCAGAATCTGCATGCAGTTTAATGACGATATCTAAGCAGTTGTTCCAACATGTGACAGCTGCACACATTTTATAGCATAACAGTTGCGGACAGAATATACGCAGCTGTCAAAATAGGCAATATTCAAAGTAAAAGTAACCACTGATTAGAAACTAATAATGAAAACAAACTTATTTTATTTGGAAACTGACACAGCGAATAAATCCTTATCTAACACAAAGATTCTAGGGACAGATTTGAAATAAACTCGATTCTCGAAATCTGTTTTTAAACATTGGTAAATCGATTTCGACTGTTAAATAGAATCCATGTTTATAGGAACAAAGAAAAAAAGCAATTTTATGTATATTCTTTCTCTCTAGTATGTAGATATGATACAGCATCGAATATCAGTTTCCGAAGAATGTGATCGATTTGGAAATGGAGTAGTTTGTTGAAATGGATTTCAGATTATTGATTAGGATCAAGTTAAATGATTCATTTCATCATATCAATGACATATGAAGCAAGATTTTTATCTCTTACCAAACCCCGTTTTGAAATATTTATTAAGTTTCGAATATCAAAATAAAATATAAACGTTTTCTGGAATTTTGGGATAGTTGTTTTACCATTTTTGGAGGTATTTCATAGATTTACCATGAGGCAACTCTTTGATTTAGAATTAAAGGATTTCATTTGTATGAAATATTGAATTAAGCTATTACTCTATTTTATTCTAATCCTAAGGATTATTACTTTAAATGCAACGAAATTTCCCTTTATTTGATAGCATTTAAAATTGTCTAGAAGAGGTTTTTTAAGTACTGATAGAATTTTTTTTTCTTGAAAATAATCTTTCGCGATGAGAAATAAGAGGATAAACAATAAATGCAAGAACTGAAACTCCAAAAATCTTTTAATTATCATTTGAAACTAATTTCTAACTTTAAAAATAAACAACAACGGAAAATATATTAAACACTTTTAGCATCCTGTAAATGCACTTTTTTTCTAACAACTTTAAAAAACAATAATTCACGACTGAATGATGGTGCAAAAATGTCTTATCAAGAAAAGATGGAATATTTTAGTCATGAAATTAATTGGTAGAAGACTTAACAATTTAAACCAAGTGGTTTTGGTATTGGAGTGATGCATTACATAGAAAAGGCAATGAGAAGTGAAAGAAAAGCTTTAAAATGTTCAGTGTGTCATCCTCCATTCAGAAGAATAGTGGAATGATGAGGAATCATTTTTAACAGCCTTAAACACATTTTCTGATGATATGATAGTATATAATCAATGGAAATTGCTGCTAATTACTATGAAAAAGTTTGATTTTTCGTCTGTCTGCTACGTTCTTAAATGGAGACGCATACTGAACACTTGCAAACCATTACTCCTCCCATTGTCTTACCTGGATTGATTACAACAATATTCTGTAGGTGTTTATTTAAACTGTAAACAATAATACTAATAATTTCTGGTTGCATGAAAAAAAAAATCTATTTACTTTCTATGCTTTGCATGCAAATTATGCTTTTCTATTTCCCTTCATTTGTAAATTATTTGTTTTTAAATTTTTCACTGGATTTCTAAATCATCCTGCATATCTAGAGATCGATAAAATTCTTATATACAAGCATTAAACATTTGAAATTCATAAAAATTACTTTTTATGCTAGATTTATTGTATTATGCATTGAATCTAACACAGTATTTATAGAATTTCTGAAATATTATTTAATTACTTAAACTGATCTTTCAGTGCAAGTAATAAGTAATAGAGATAATTATTTTATTTCCAATGAAAATGTAAGCAAAGAATTTTTTATGCAGTTTACGGGTTCTGGATGTATTTTTTATTTAATTCCATATGTAAGCTTAAAGAGAATAAACCGAATGGTGAAAACTGCAAAAATAAATAAGTGAAGGACAGAAATAAAAAAAAGATAGGAAAATAAAATAGCAATTAATTTGCAATTTAATCCATCTCTATCCTCTGAAAATAGTTTAATTTTTTGAAAAACCATTTCCTGAGCGTCACTTTCCATATATATCCAGTATTGTGAATATTTTGTTTCGCTTGGGTAACTTACAGTCCTGTCAAGATAGTGGATTTTATTCTGTCTTTCATTCTTCGAAAAAATGACATAACACTCTATATACTGTCAGTATTATCTATGCATACATTCGTGAAGAACAACAAAAGATCAAACAAGTTCATGTCCTGCTGTCGATATCTGAATCTCCGGGATTCTTCAACTCTGGTCCTGCTGATGATTTAGCAGCTGATCCCGGTTAGGTTTAATAAACGGGACAACGGGCCCGCATCATCTCTTGCGACCTCCTTCCTTTAGTTTCCATGGAAACTGATGACAACGGACTCAAGAAATCACGTGATACCCCCTGACGTCAGCTGACAGAGATGACAGCACGTGACAAATGATATGATGCCATTGTGAGAGAAAGGTATACGGTCGTATAGCCGAGTTTTATATTTGTTCAGCAGAGAGTGTTGAAAGTGTAATGGGCACTTCCTCAAAAAGCATTTCGATCGGGGATGGGGAACTTATACTTGAGCCTACACTGTACCCAGCTTAATTTCATCCCATTTATTCCCATGGGCTACAGTTAGGAAAATATAGCTGACGCCTTGTTATTTTAATTATCGAAATCAAATTATTGAAATAAACTGAGCTTCCCTTACTGTAGAAAAAATTCTTTTCTTTCATTCTTAGTAGTCTACAATTTGTAATAAAGCACAAAAATTATGAAAAACAAATTCTCCTTTCCTGTTGCTTTCGAAGCAGAAATGTGGCATTCTTTTGAATAAAATTTATAATTAAGACAAATGAATTTATTTTTCCCTTATTCTTTTAATATTTAGATTTAAAATATACACATGTTCGATTGTGGGTAATGGATGTCTTAATATAATCTTAATCGTTATTAATATAGAAGCTTTAATCTAGTTACAATTGCTCAAATGCTCCTACTATTTTCTCAAATTGATTGTCTGATTTTAATGTTTTTCAAATCTATTTTAGATGATTCTAAAATTATGAAAACATTTTACTATATTTCAAATAATCGGATAATCACGTTTATATTCTTTAAAAATTTATTTCCTTTTTTGATTTTGTGACATTATTGGAGGTGCCAGTATAATACTTATAATTTTGACAAAATTCGTAAACTTCTTACATTAAAAACTTATAAAACAGCAAAAGAGCATAAAAATAAAAGTTAAAAATGTTTTAGGATTAAATAATAAAAATACAAAATGAAGAATTTTTGGACAAAAGTATACAAAAATAAGTACTATTCTTCTGGTTGGGAGTTTTGACTATCAAAGAAATTGAAAAAATAGTTTCCAGGTATTCACAATTGGTCTACATTGGCAAAAATATTCTGTAAAAGAGCTATTCCTTTAGAAATATTCAGTTATTTTAAAAAACATAGTAATAAGCTTATACAGATTTTAAACGGATATTCAATTGTAAAGATTCTTCTGAACATAATCATTTATCCTATTTTCAAGTTTTTGGTTGTTTAGTGGCTTCCCATTTAAATGAGTAATTTTGTAATGCAACTTAAAATATATTAGTTTACAGATGATACAATATATTGGTTTACAAATGAATTTTAACAATTCTTTAGAGGCAATTTGAATATTGCTAAAATTCTCCTGATCCTTTAGAATATAAAGTGCAATATTAGAAAAGGATTAAATTATATATATATTTGCATAAGATCAACTAATTCTAATGAAGAAAAGAAAGATAAAATTTCACTCTCTCTCACACACACACACAGTGAAGTTATTAGCGTGTTTAGTGTTAATTCTTTATCTATTGAACCAAAAATTAAAACTCAGTAATGATTTACCTAAATTACCGAGAAATAGAAATTCGGGAAGTATTTTTCAAATATTACCAGTCTATTTTTGAAAAATAAATTCTTAAGGCATTGTATCACTTAAGAAAACCTTTTTATAACAAATACGCTTGTTAAATGTTTATTCATTAAGTAATAGAACAAGTAGTTTTTAGATGAGGTATTTTTAAACAGGTACAAACATAAAGAAAAATCTTTTTGGAAATACAAAAACCCCTTAACAAGGAAAATATATTACGTATCAATTTTGAAAAATATCTTGCAAGTTCTTACCATTTTATTTTTTAAATGAATATTTTTTTTCATGCACATTATATTAGTTCCTTCAGTTGGATAGAATTCAAATAGGATTACTAAATAATGTTAACGAACATCGTTCAAATTCTTATATTTTATCTTTTGTATAAAAATTTCTTGATCGTTTTATAACAGCTCCCTCGATAAAATATAATTTTCATTTGAATAGGAATATTAAGCAAGGGTGTAAAATATTTAGGAAGCGTACTCGTTACTAAATAATTGGTGTGAAGAAAATATTTTTAAATAAGGAAAAAATTAATGCAAATAATTTAAATGGTCTTTCAGTTGTTATCGTTTCATTTTTTCATAAATATTTTGGGAGCACATTTTATTAGTTTCTTCAGTAGGATAGAAAATAGACAGAAATATTAAGAAATATATTTAACAGATCTTTCTAATTCTTACTGCTTTATTTCTTATATACATTTTTTTTAATTGAATCGGTTCCTTCAGTAAGAAATCTAATCGGTATAATAATATTAACCCTTAAATGAATGAATTTTTATTTTTAATAGATAAAATTCGAAACCTACAGGCAAATGGGTATATTTAATGGGAAAAATACAAAAAAAAAAAACCTTTACATAAGAATTTTTTTTTTTTAATTTTCCGAACACATACTCGCACAACCTTTTCATGCATTTTTATTTCATGAACAATCACTCCTTGAATTCTACATATCTGCTAAATATTATTCGTTAATCTTACCTGGTTTCTATCCGAAAACACCTTTTCCTGTATGTTTTTATTACTTTTTATATAAATAATCATAATTCGTAACACGCTCCGAAATGAAATTCTACACAGATAGCCCGCTAACAATGAAAATTGTCAAAGATAAAGAAATATTCCAGTTGCGTTCGAAAAGAAAATAGTTTTGGTAAAATTAAAATAAAAAACACTATGTAATTTTGCTACATAAAGAGACACGAGGTTTCAAACATACGATGCAGATCGGCATACATTTAAGGATTGGGTAAAGAAGCAAAATGATTACGAACCGCACTCATTTAATTGTTTACATAAATATTTTGAACATGGAAAAAATAACGAAAATCCTAATAGAAGTGAAATAAATGTTGATGAGAAATATTAAATTAGGTTCCATTTTTAACATATATCTTTTAATTGCTTACCGCTTTATTTTCCACATAAACATTTATCGTGCACAATGCATTAATTCGCCATCAGCAATATTTTATTTTTTATGAGGTTATATTTAAGGTGTATATTTTATCATTTTCCTCAATCAGAATGAAATCTAATTAAACTGGAAATATTAAGTAAATCTGGAAAATTCTTACAGAAATTTACTCGTTACTTAACGGTTGGCACGAAGAAAGTATTTTTAAACAAGGAAAAACCAAGAACGAAAATTCTTATCGAAAAAATAAGTGTTGACGAGGAATTATAAATTAGGTACCATTTTTAACAAATACCTTTCAATTTCTCACCTTTTTATTTTCCACATAAACATTTATCGTGCACATTATATTAATTCTCCATTAGGAATATTTTATTTCTATAAGGTTATATATAAAGTGTATATTGTATCATTTTTCTCAATAAGAAAGAAACTTAATTGGAATGGGAATATTAAGTAAATCTGTAAAATGTTTACGAAACGGAATATTAAGTAAATCTGTAAAATGTTTACGAAACTTACTCATTACTTAATGGTTGACACGAAGAAAGTATTTTTAAACGGGGGGGAGGGAAAACCAACGAAAATTCTTATAGAAATAAAATAAATGCTGATGAGGAATGGTAAATTAGGTAGTAAAATCTATATTTTTAAGAGATTCATTTCCGTTGCAGCCATTAGTCGGAAGGGAGAGGACCGGAAAATAAATTTTCGATAGCTATACATCACAACTCTCCGTAATTAAGTTTAAAGTCCATTTGCCCCTCCATTCCCCAGCATCTTAACGTCCTCTATTTTCGTCCTCATATTACTCCTTAAAAATTCTCTCCTCCTCTCATCTAAAAATATAAAAAGGAAACCTTCGAAATAACGAAGAAAAAAATATTAATTTCCAACTTCATTCGAATCCGTTATCGACCGGTTGAAGTGCTGCTCTAAAAATGATCTGGAAAAAATATGGAAAAAAATAAGTAAATGTACGTAGAAATGAGTCCGATAACTTTTACTGAATTTAATACTTATCGCCGAGACTAATCGAAATACCGTGGATTTATCCAAGCCAAGATCTAAAAAGCACTATTAGTAGTAATACAGACGTAAAATTCTTAAGAATTTTTATGAGCAGTTGATTTTGTCCTAAAACATATGGGATAAAGGAAAGTTCAAAACCCAAACCTTTTGAGGAAAAAGATTTTTATAAAAATAAAACGTTTAAACCTTGAAGTTTATTGAGTCCCGTTTTGAAAGTTCTTAAGTTCATCTCGATTTTTCATGGATCTAAATGTTAAACTTTTAAACATAGATCGAATTTTAGGGATTGAAGTGTATTATGGAAATCTAAATCCATAAAATAGCATGTAAATTTCAACATTACATTTTGCAGAATATGTTCAATTGATATATATATCAAATGTATATGTATTGATATATGAATCAAATATGTAACAATTTGATTCAGAATTAGCATTCAACAGAATGAAATTCAAACCATGTTCTTTTAAGGTTTCTTTTTAGAAGATTTTAATCTTATTTAGATTTCTCACATAATTAGAACGCTAAACTTTTTATCACAGATGGAATTTTAAAAGTGAATTTGAATTTTAAAAATTCATAGTCATAATCTTTCAGGGCAATTTCACTTTTTAATCCGTTTTTAAAACGTGGATTTTTTAAATAATTCCTTAAATAATAACTTCCCTATGAGCGTTACCCGATGATAAACTGATAATTTGTACTGAAAAAGTACGAAAGCAAATTAATATTGCTTTATCAACTAGTTCTAAGTTATGTTTATAGTTTCAAGTCTCTGGCACATAGGGAAATTGCATATTAATAAATTAAAAAGTAAATATAGAATTTGCACTGAGAAGACAAAGAGTCAAGAAAGCGAGTTATTAAAAATGTGTCAAGAAGGAAAATAGCAAGTCTCCTACAGAGGTGACAGTTTGAAAGAGAATATGGTCTAATGCATCGGATATAAACGTCGATATTGGGTTGTTTTCTGTTTATATTGGTTTGAGTTCGATAACTTCGTATTAATTCTTAGAAACTAAAATTTAAACATGAAATTAATTTTATTAATGAATGTGCAGAATAGAAGTATGCAGCAAAAGCAAACTTTGCAAGAATAGAAGTAAAAGCAAACTTCAGCAGTTGAATCACTTGGTTTCTTTTAAAGTTCTTACTATAGAATGTTAAAAGCAGTTACAAATATAAACCATTTTGATACTTTTCGCCAGAATTAGTGTATTTCCAAGAGAGTTTAATTAGATTAGTCTTTGGTTAAAAATACGTTCAGGTTAACCATTAACTATCCAACCTCCCACATTTTTAAAAAAAATTGTTTAAAATCACTCGCTATTTTCATTACCTATTTATGTTCAACTCTAGTAGGGAAAGCCAAATACCTTTGGACGAAGTGCATGGTTATTTATATAAAATGCCATGATAGCATTTCATATAAATAGCAATTCACCACAACTTTATAAATAGCTTAGAATAATTGAGACGTTGTTTCTGCGTCACCCGAGCGAAGGAGATTAATAGTGAATAAATTTACTAAGCATTTTATTAGCCCGATTAGCATATTTATTTCCGTCGATGGTGGTAATGGAAGTAAAAAAAAAGGATTTGATTATTTTAATTAGTTAAGTATGGAGACTGTACAAGAAATAACTTTGATAAACCGTTTTTTATGCAATTCTTAAGTGAATCGGATGAATATAAAGATTAGAAAATCATTTTGTTTTGAAACAAACCACTTTTAAGGTGATTAGTATACAATTATTATTATTGGTAAAATAAATAGCATGCAACATCAATCCATTAATGCTGTTTTGATACTGGCGATTTTAAAAAACAAAACTATAAACTATTTTGAAAAATGTTATTAATGATTTAATGGAGATAGCATGAGAAATACTGTCTTTGCATATTGTCACAAAGGGTTACTTTAAAATAGATTAGAGATCAGCACAAATTCCTGCTTATTTCTCAGGTTACTTTATTCAGCCTTACTGTCAGAAAATCTCAGGTTTGAGTCTCAAATTTACCGTGTTATTCCTGTGAATCAATTAACCCAAATGTTAGCAAATTTGACAGCGAAATTTTATGTCGAGGAGACAAAGTTGAAAGCAATTTCTTTAAAATAACTTTTATTGATTATAGTCAATGTGTTCATTTCTGTAGCAATCAAAATAATACGTTAAATATTAAAATCAAAGTTCAAATTAGCATTACCAGACCTTGGTCAACAGATTCCAACCATTCATCCTTTCGGTCTAACATTTAAACGAACTGAAAGAAACTATCTTAAAATGGTGAAGCACCAAGTCAGTTGCACACAGGTAACTTCTCTTCCGTCTCGACCATAGATCTTAAACCACTTCTCATATTCCATCTAAAAAAAAAATACTTACACGAGGAGAGTTTAAATAGTAGCCAAATTTGCATAGCAGTTGCTGCCAACCATAAATCACGAAATTTACAAAGAAAGGTCGAGTTAGAATCGGTTTGTTTACTTGAGATCATGGCGTGGAATTGCAAAACACAAGGACACCATAAAAATTCGGATCCGAAATAAATTTATGTATGGATCTTTTCCAAATGTCCAACATACTGAATGAGAGAGAACCTGTTTCAAAATAAATATAACTGCTTTTCTGCTAAACAAACTTGAAGCTGTGGTGGCTTGGTGGTAAGGTCCCGGTATCGGAACCGAAGAGCTTCATATTCGAGCCCTGATTCCCCCGAAGAACCGCCGTGCAAGCGGGTCTAGTGCACCTTAAATCTGTCGGGGCCAAACGTGCTCTCGTTGATGTGGTGTGAAAGCTTGGAGAGGAGGTGTCAACTCTAGTGCCATACTACCGACAGCAGTTCAAACTTACGAGTTCCGTCCCCAAATGGCCCTAGTATTACTTTAAAATGGAACGTTAATTTAACTAAACTAAGCTAAGCTTGCTTGCTGAAGCTTTATTAACCTGCGGAATTCAGGATGTTGCAAAAAATAAAAAAACTGCTTGCAAGCTAATTGCTTGTATGAAAACCTCAGTGAAGTAAACTATCCCAGAAATTGATAGAGTTGCTATTCAAAATAAAAGAATCGATGAATGCGATTCAAACGATTAGATAATATTAAGAATTTGGTTTGGTTTGGTTTGGTTATATTAACGTCCCGTTTTGAAGCAACACTAGGGCTATTTTGGGACGGACCTCGTAATTTTGAACCACGGTCAGATGACGAGGACGACACCTGAGCTGACACCCCCCTCTCCACACCACACCACACCAGCGGGAGGACGTTTGGTCATGACGGATTTAACGTGCAACTGACGCCCTTACACGACGGTTCTTCGGTGGAATCGGGTCACGAACCTGAAACCCTCCGGTTCCGAAGCCGAGACCTTACCACCAGGCCACCGCGGCCCTCATAATATTAAGAAAGACTGAATTTAGGGAGTTTGGAAGATCGCATTGATCAGTCTGTTAAATGATTCAGAAAGAATATAGACACGCAAAACGTATACTTGCACTGAAATCATATCTAGTTGGGTATAGTTTGTGGCTGATCTTACTTAAATTAGTTAACATTCTATTTTTTAGAAGCACGACAGCTATTTGGAAACGGATCTCTTATTTTTGAATCTTCCTCTCCGAACTTTCTCGACGGCATACAAAGCTTATTTTTTGTTGGAATTTCTATTCGAAACATAGCACCTTTTGATCGTGAAGACAATATCTTATCACAAGGCTGCCGTTTCGCATACGACTTCTGGCAGTCACCTTCATAAATATGTAGTCATAGTATTTCGTTTCTTCTTTTAATTCTATCGGTTTTACAGCAACTTTTTTTGATAACCATTTTCTTTTGCTGTTTAAATAGTATCTTATAAAAATAAATACCTCATATTGTACATTCAGACATTTTACTTTCTCTAGGAAAGAGGAAACAATCTTTGTACATCGCAGTTTGCTGTTAGAACCATTTGTTATAAAAAAAAAAAAAGAAAGAGCAACGGTTTGGAAATTTGCAGCTAATGGATGGGAACAATCTCAAACAGATCCCTCCATGGAAATATCCATTTTTGCCCGCTCAGATATGTTCTCAAATACGAGGTTACTTGAATCCTGAGCTCTTTATGCAAACATACAAATACATTTTCACTTACTGTACTTCCGACAATCGATAAGGGTAGGGGCTTTCATATAATGTTTCAAGCTAGATTTCTTTGAAGAGTTGATACGAAAGAGCAACGCTTCTCAAAATGATGCCAACGACGAGGTATAGTACATGTAGCAATATAATGGTTGTTTCCTTTGAACTCCAACCTTCATTTATCGTCTATGGAAAGGATTTAATGCGATATTTGATATTGCAAAGATTTTATCAAGTTTAACTATGGTCCAGATGTAGCTGGAATTCAAGTGTTTCTCAAATCTAGATTTTCGGGATTTGGGAAATGGAGATTTAGAAGGATTGCATCCTTTATTTTGTTTTAGAAGGATTGCATCCTTTATTTTGTTTTAGAAGGATT
>JAPMOR010043764.1:678104-719907 GCA_026543865.1 Argiope aurantia
AAATAAAATTTTTATTTTTAACTTACGCTAAGAATAAAAAATATTTTTATTACATATCATTATTTTCTTAGCTAACTAATTAGAACTAATCATCCACTCTTAATTTGTATCCAGATTATGCTGCTTCTCTAGCCCAAGTATAAAGCTGAAATTCCTAGTAACTCGCATTATTCCGATATTGCCAAATGCCATCCCAGGCATTGAGAGGGTTAAGAGCTTCAAATAGCATTAGCCTGTTATTTTTTATTATCTTTCTGAACAGCGTAAAAGTAAAATAAAAACAGTTTTTTGAACTTAAAAAAATATTTTCAGAAAATACAGAATTTAAGAATCAGAATTCGGATTTTTGGACGAAAATGGGATTTGAACCCAAACAGATACCCTATAATCATCTCAATGTAAAACAATGAATATTTTGCTGGCAAAGTCGATTGTAAACCCTATAGAAATAATTGAAAATAAATTAATAAATGCAAACAGTGCTTGAAATTTGATGCACTGAAATCAATCATTTTATAACTGTTTCTTCTGAATATCATAGAAGAAAAATTAAAAGAGTTTTAAGTACTTAAGCGAATTCTTATCGTTTCTTTTCATATAATGCAATAAAAAAAACGAATTGGAATTTTTATTCAGAAAGCATATTCGAATTTCAGAAGATATTCTAAACATACCTCTCAATGGAAAGCGAAGTTCTGAATTCTTGGCGTAGTCTATTGAAAAACCTACAGGAATGGCCTGGGAAATACATGCAGAGATTGAAATCAATTATTTTATTATCATATTCGATTTCAACTTATCGAATTTATTCAGAATCTTTGGTTTAATCGTAGTAATATAAACTTCAAAGAATAAATTTTCAAGTCATTTTAGTTCAAAGACGCGTTTTTTGCATACACAGAAACCATAAACCCAGCTGTCAATGGATAGGGAAGAGTTGAAAAACCTTTTGTCGGCTTAAATGACAAAACTCTGTAGATATAATTAAATAATTAATTAAATATAAATAAATAAATCCTATTTTTAAAATGGACTGAAAATGTGAAATAACTTCTTTTAACCCTCTACAAATTTATAACTCCATAAAACTTGTCCTAAAAATTTGTAATTTCGAAATTTTAAAATTCTCAAGCACAAACTTCAGGACAATTTGTATGGGGTTAGAGGAAATTATTTTATATTTTTAGTGGGTTTTAAACAAAGAGGTATATGTAATTTTTTATTTAAATAATTATTTTTCGCTTTTTAGTCTTACGTATGTGAACTTTTGTAATCGATTTTAAGCTAACTTCCCGATTACAAAGGACAAGAAATCGAGTTAATAGTGTATTGCCATCCAGTTCTATGAACTATTTTATAGCCTTAAGTCTAGTTCACTGGGTGGTGCGTATTATTATATTAACTTAAAATCGATTGCAAAATTTTTAAAGAACAGACAAATAAATAGATAAGAAAGCGAGTTAATATTACGTTGTCATCTAGTTCTAAGCTGTATTTAAAATTTCAATTCTCTATCTCATAGGGAAGTTAGATTAAAATCGAATGCAAAACTTATACCGAACAGACAAACAAATAGACAGGCAAGAGAGTGAGTTAATAAAAAGGTGTTAAAATAAAAAAAAAGAGAGATGTATACTGAAAATTGAATCAATCATTTTATGGCCAAATTAGATTTCAACTAATCGAAATCATTAGGAATGCTTAGTTTAATCGTCATGATATAAATTACGAAAAAAGTATTTCTATGTTATCTATTGCTTTCTCAACACGTTTTTAATTAGTAGAAAAATTTTACGAAATGTAAATTGCAAATGAAAAATGTTTTTAAAGATTAGTAAAAACAGTTTTTTAAATGATAAAGTAACTTAAAAATTCATCCCGATATAATTTGCTAATCAATTCCAACCCTGCATCATTTAAAAAATTTCAAGTGAAATTTAATTCAAGCATTTTCATAATATTTTAGAGATTACACACATAAGCGAAGGATTTGCTTACTAAGTATTGTATCGTACGAATGGAAGGATAGCTTTATAAAAAGAAATGTATATGCAATTACAAAGAATTGAAGAATAATTGTAAGGAGTAACTTAGTAACAGACAGTGAATTGTTATAACTGAAGATTTAATCTTAACTTCTTCCCAAATATGTTAAAATTATTTAACATCATAATGACATCAAATACAAGCAAATACAGAAACATATAACATCAAATACAGAAATAACATCAAATACAAACTTATAACCACCGGGAGTGTTGTCCCCCAAACTCTCTTGCATACTCCCTAATGAACATGTTACCTCCTTCAATCCTCCATAAAATTATTGACTTCAGGTTATGACCGCCAATTCCTTGCATGGCATTGGTGAATATTACTTAAAAAGTATCATTTTGGCGATGAATCCTTAGTATGTGATCAATTAAAAATTTTAAAAAAAAATATTTCATATTTGTTGTAGCCGACGCCATTGTTGGCCTTCAGGTTCCTCCTAGCCTGAAGCTGCTTTGATTTTCGAAAATTTGTTTCATTTACTCGTAAAACCTTTAGTTTTTTTATTCGTTTAAGAGAGTGACTTAAGCTTGTGTCTAAGTACAGTAAAATAAGTACTTTTAAACCAAAAAGCACATCGTAAAGATATGTATGAAAATAAAAGAGAATTAAAAAAAATAGTGGTACAGTAGCTCAAAGTAGAAAAGGCAAACTTTTCATTTATTTTTAATTAATTGAATATTTAATTGATTTTTATAATTTGAAATTTTGATAGCATTCTTTTTCTATGATGCGTGAGCAAAATATTTTTGAATTCGATGCATTTGTTTAGGAGAAGACGTGGAACTTACATACTCGCAAAGTCACAATGACATGTATTTGTACTAAGTTTTTCCTTTTTGTATTCATTATACACACGAGTAAACAGCAAGCCAATTCACTGACGAATTCCATTCCAACTCCCTTATTGCCTTGACTCCTTTTTGATATCTTAGTCACGTACAAATCTTTTTATCGGCGCTTTGACGGATTTCAATTCAAATTTGGCGCAGACTTACAAATTTTGGTGTAAGGAGCAAATTTCATTAATGTTTCTCTTTCGAGTATTCAATTATTATATTCGTAGATGGCAGAGAGATATAAATACTGAAATGTTATCTATGAACTGAGGGAGAACTGAAAAGTGAAAATTCTTCAAACTATCGAGGTCGAATTTTTGGCTAATGACAATGCTTTTTATAAACAATGTACGCAATAAATGAATAAGTTAAATTATTCAACATTTTTTTGTGAGAGTATTTTATGAAATGCCGCATCCTTAAATGAAATAATATTTAAATTTTTCGGATCATTGAGATATTAGCAATTTTTTAAATTTGGGGAAAATTTCAATCTAGTAAAGTGAAAATAGTTTCAAAAATGAGAGAATAATAGTCATTCTGCTTCAAAAATTACTTATATATGTAGAAAACTGGAATATTACATGATTATTTTTTTTGTGATTCCCAATTCACTGTAATGATTTCTTTCTACAGTTCAACATAATTATTTTAAGGTTAGTACTTAAGAAAATATTGATTTTGGAAAATTCTTCATCTTTAGATTCTCTTAGTAAGAAGATAAAAGCATTCTTCTTAATAACAGTATTTATTTAGAATTTATATATAAACTGCCTTATATATACTTATATACTTAATATTGCCTTATATATATATATATATATATATATATATATATATATATACTTCAATAATTCTCTTGAGAATTCTGCATGTTATAAGACATAAAGAAATAAAAAACACTAAGAAATTTTAGATTAAAACAAAACTTGTTATATCTTCGCGAGATCCATGTAATTGCAGCCAAAGACCAACTGAGTAAAAGGCTCTGGTGTATTTTAAACCCTATCTCAAAGATCAAATGTCTTTCCACAAGTGCAAATTGAAATTTTTAGCAGGATTGTTGACTCGAATGTTAATATCTGGTATGTCACCTGATACAGTTGTCCGTCCTAAAATACTGCTAATATTGATTCAAAACCGGACATCAATATAACTACATCTGAGAAGCTTTTAATGAAATGGGTAATCGCAAAACTGGAGATCTTACCGTCAAAATACATCGGTTCTATAGCGAGAGTCTCAACTGCGGTTTGCAAGTCATAACTTCAGTACTATGATAATAATTTCTACAAGGACGACTGGCAATTCGTAAATAAATATTATGCCAGAAGAAGAGCTACATGGATTTGATTTATGTCTACAAGCTACCTCCAACCTTCTTAAAATGTTTATATTCATGTATTCAGCCATTTTCTCTTTTATTGTTTATATTTTTTTCTTTAATTTGTATCTTTTGATATATCGTAAAACTTAACTGAAAAAAAAGAAAAACAAATGAACGATAGAAATTTTCTTAAACTTCTATCTTTTGATATACAGGGTGGTTATAATTAAAGTTCCACTTTGAAATGGTCATAAGAGGAAAACTACTGGACCAAATGTTATCAAACTTGGTAATGTTTTAAAGGAGGCCATAAGAATTTCTTTTCCACCAAAAAATATTCAAAAACCCACCACCAGAGGGAAATGGCGCTGTATACAGTATTGTTAGACAAAACAGGACATGAAGACATCAATTTAAAATGTGTTTTATAGTTTCTGAAACATGTTACAAAGTATGTTCAATATGGAGTCCACCACTTTTCTGAAAGCACATTAAATAGCATTACTTCATTCTCAACAGTAGCTCTTAGCATATCAGGGGAATGTTACGTACTTGTCCGTGTATCGCATCGTTCAGTTCAGCCAAATTGTTTAGATTATCACCATAAAACAGTGCTTTTGTGATAACACACATTGATCATGTTTTGTAATACGTTTCAGAAATGATTAAACTCTTTTTAAACCTATGTCTTCATGTCCTATTTTGCCTAACAGTACTGCATACCGCGCCATTTACCTCCTGGTGGTGAATGCTTAAATGTTTTTTTTTTTTTTGAGGAAAAGAAATTCCCATATCCTCCTTTGAACTAGTACCAAGTTTGACAACATTTGGTCCAGTAGTTTTCCTCTTACGACCATTTCAAAGTGGAACTTTAATTACAACCACCCTGTATTGTAAAACTTAAATGAAAAAACAAAAGAATGAAAGATATAAAATCTTGAGTTAGTGAAAAATGACCTGAAAGTTCAGTTCAGTTCAGTTATATTAACCACCCCATTTTAAACCAACAGTAGAGCTATTTTGGGACGGACCTTGTAATTTTGAACAGCAGTCAGATGACACCTCAGCTGGCACGACCGTCTTCAAATTTCCGTGCCACCGATTGCTCCCTATGGATTTAAAACACACCAAATCCGCTTACAAGACGGTTCTTCAGTGGAATCGGATCTCGAACTTGAACTACTGTTCCGAAGCCGAGACCTTACCACCAGGCCCTCGCTGGCCAGTCCCGAACGCAATGAAAATCAAATACTTGTTTTATTTAACATCAGAATCTTTAAGCAGAATAAATAATATTATTAAAAATTATAGTGACGTAAAATATCTATTTAATTAAATACCAGAAATATATATGATAGAAAAACATAGTAGAATAAAAAAAATTTTCAACTAGAAAATAGTTTAATGAAATCAGTGTCTTAATATATTATTTGTATATTTTTCTCACAAATTTTTGCTTTACGAAAATGGTTATTTTGATTATTGATTTCAATCTTTTCTATCCTCTCATTTTAGGGGAAAAAAGGGTAAAAACAAACAAAAACACTTACTTATATCATCGCAATAGGACACATTTCTTAAATTCACCCATTTATTACCTGTAAAATGAACTAAAATTAGAAATATTTTACAAAATTTCAGATTTAAAAATATTACTGATCGTGTAATCAAAAGCATATTTTTACATGTATAAAGCACTTTGTGGATTTTTATACTTCAAAATTAGGTTTTTCTGACTGAAAATTGAGTCATTTTGTATTTCAGTGTGAATTCTGACTATCTTACGCCTTATGTGTGTTAAGTATTATCAATTGTTAGAGATCATACAAACTTCTTAATGTTCATATCACCATCTGACCACAGCCGAAAATTACGTCCAAAAATATTATTTTTATGATTAAAAAACATTGTACAAATCTCACCAAACTTTATGTATTTCGTATGTATAAGTATATAGTTCATTTCATTACATTTGAAAAAATTCATTATTGTTTAAAACCAGCATTTCATAAAAACAATTATATTTCTTAAAGCTAATAAATATGAAATTAAAAAGCTCTATGATTCATCATATCATGCTGATATGCATATAAAAGTTATTATAATTAGCACAAGAAATTATAATTAAATTAATTTGATAATAGAATTGCTTGTTTATTCCTACTGATCAAAGAAACATGAGCTACTTACTTTCGCGAAACAAAAACATTTTTAACCTTTGAGATAATGGACGAATAAATTCCTTGTTATCTAAAAGTTTTTTTCCTTAATTGGAGGAAAATTTAATGAAATGGAATTAAAAAATGGGAGAAATTAAAATATATTTGGCATTGATAAAAAAAATTTGCATAAGTTGAAAAAAAAAAAAGGAAAAGAAAAAAAAAAAAGATTTTCCGTATCTTTATCATTACCGTTTCAGCATTCCGCTCACCATAGCAACGGTCTTAGACTAAATTGCATTCAATCAGCAAAGAGGTAAATTTGGGAGTTTAAATTTACTTCAAAAAATACAGTTCAACATTGCATTTAAAACAAGCAAAGTAATTTAATGAAGTTTGAAAAACATTCAATGCATACATATTTAGAGTGTGCAAGCAAAATACTCGTTTCCTCAAGTGTTATATATATACGATTTTCAATAATTATAGCCGATCAAAAAAAACAATTTGAGGCAGTATCCCTTTTGTTGATTCTCTCCTATGAAAGCAATTAAGAGGAAAAAAATCACAAAAACAGACGTTTCGTGTTTACCACCTGAAAATCCATTTTCAATAGAAAATTTCAAATTTTCTCGAGATGATGATCTTTCAAACTATTGAGAAGATTTCATATTTTATTTCATATTGAAGAAATTTTGTTTTATTATCGTTCTAGATCTTTAAAGTGAAGATTATCAATAGAAACAATTTGAAGCGAAATGTTATTTATTCCCGTACTTTTTGTTCTGTGTTTTCAAAATTTGAACTTCGTAAATAATTTGATAGGATGTTATCTTAGTTTGGATTACTTTTCTTTGTAAATAATAAATAAATTTCAAATTAGATTTATTTATTTGAATTTCAAATTTGCTTGTCGCAGCATTTCTCACTACGATGTAAATATTTTTTGAGATTTCAGACCAGAGATTTTAAAATTCTTTTAATAACTGCTTTAATATTTGTAAAAATATAAATTGGAAATAGATTTTACACTATATTTCTGGTTCATTAGAGTTCTATGATTGTGTATTCCAGATGGCAATATGAAAATCAGTTGGTGTACATTATTCGCGGTATAATGGAAGATGAAGTTTTATCCTCCGAATATTCCGGAAATGCGGAGCAGAGAAGACAAAAGAACACTCAAGGTTTCTCAAGGAATGGCACTTGCAGATACCTACAACATACTAGTAGACAGAAAATCACTATTCAAATAAGAGCACAATAGTGCTGTATGTAAAATAATTGAAGACTCGCTTTGAAACACTTAAAAGAGAAAAGTGAATTAAAAATATGTATAAGGCGTAACAATTACGCATGGGATATGAAATTTTCCAGTAGGATCTATACTTCGGTTCTTACTACAGATGTTGCACACTTCTTGTATTTTCCAGAACTTTCATTTTTGTGATAAAAGTAGTCAATTTTCAAACAAATTGATACTTTTGCAGCTGGTGAATTAAAAGTATGTCATTCTATATCTTAGTATTTACTAAAAATTATTGTTGTTCCTTTCCTTTTTCACTTCTGAGATAAATTTGTACCGTTGTCCCCATTTAAATTTTCCTCATTTTAATTTGTATCCTATAAAAATAATGCATAAAATACCAGTATCAGGAAGACTGAGCTTTTCTCGATACTTTTTTTTTTTTGTAAAATGTTGTTTATTCGGAGAAAATATTTAGATCTGAATCACGCATTGGTTACATATGAATATTTTTCAATCTTATCTACATCTGAACTGGTCATTTAAACAAAAAATTCACGAATACACTTAGTTTAACATGTTATTGGAATTGGCTTACACAAGAATTGCATTGCTGCTGTTGGATGTCAGCCGAACGTATTCGCTTTCGGATAATGTCATATAGCGGCATCTCACAAAATTTTGAGGTACTAGTAGCTTATCATCCTATGGCAACAATGCAAGTATCACAAAAATTTGCGAGATGGCGCTGTATGACATTGTCAGCTTGAGAGAAGATAGAAAAAGACTCTTGTAGTTAGTTATAAAAAATGTGTGTGTGTTTGTATGTAAAATGTCGCATTTTTTCAGGAAAGACACCTATATAGATAAACTTGAAAGTATTCTATATATTCAAATGATATATGAAATAACACTAAGATATTTTACTAGCTCTTTAGATTTTCGCACTATTTTAACGTTTTATGTTTATCATTGAGAAATTTATATTATGAGTAATATTTATTTATATAATAACTGGCGAAATATAATATATTTACCCCCGTTTTGTTCGTGCATCCCATATAAGTAATACAAACAATTTTTTTTTGTCATCTCTTTCCCATATACAAATAACATACAAAATAACAAAAGGATATTATCATAACCTTTATAGTCTTTAATTCTACATACAATAAGGAAAATACCAGCAACATATTTCCTATAAACAGAATAAGCAAACTGTACAAAACTCCCCAGAACTATTTCAAACGCAGTAAGTATTAAACTTCAAGTGATAAATAAGAACCCCACACAAAGGAGTAGACCGCTTTGAACCGTGACTTCGAAACACTCTTTGCCACCTGCTTCAAATATTGCGCTTAAAAAACGAAAGTACCCGCGCACAGATGTTATCAATCGCTACTTTCTCACCTCCGTTGTCGCTTCTTTTGAAGTTTTGACGAGTTCGCGTCATGCTGGGAATATTGTAAAAATGCCGGGGGTTTCATGTTCCCAATAACTCAATCTCTTGCTTTGTAAATTCTACGATGAGAAATTTCTGAAATAGAATGTTATAAAGTATTTTGTGCGCTGACTTGTAAAATGTAAAGATCCAAGAGTTGGAAAGTAAGGATATAATAACCCAACCACGAGAACCATTTAAGATCAGATACATATCTTTCCTTCAGAAAATATATTCAATAAATTTACCTGTAACTCATTATATCAAAACTTAAATAGCAAAAAGAGTTAATCAAAATGTGAAGGCTGAGGGGAAAAAAAGATCTGCAAAAAATACGCCCTATATTTTAATTAGAAATACATAAACTAATTTTTACCAATAATTCTTGTATAGTTACATAATAAGGGCAATATTTCATTGTTAGCTTCTTAGTATAGCTAAAAAAATTGAGCAAATATTTTAGGTCCATTTTCTTTTAACTATTGGGGTGCATAATTTTATATGGATATACAATTTTAGTTTAATGCTATGAGCAAATTCAATTAATAAGCTTGTTTCGTTTTGAGATGTATTATTAAACATAGAAGATTTAAAATTTTGTCAAATTGAATATATGATTGGATTTTCGAAAAGTGTCATATTTTGAAAAAAAAAAAGAAGAAAAAAAAAAACGTGCTGTATAAATCTTATATTAGTATCTTCAAATACAGTCACTTATTTGATAAATTTGAAAACTATCCAAAATCAAAATTAATAAGTAAAAGTTAAGAATTCGTGCTTGGTTATGAAACCAGACTTTCATAAATGGATGACGAGACATCCCATTCGATACCAATAATGAAAGTAACTTTCATAATGTCTTCCTTTAAATTATTATATATATGCCACTTCCATAGCCATATATTATATATATGGCTATATGGTATTTCCGAGAAAATGCATTTGGCATGTATGTAAGCATATAGCTCAACATGTTAGCTAAAGACAGGAAGAACTATTGGATAAATTATAAGAAGAAAGAGATATAGAATATATGATTGGAAAAATTAACCATTTCATTTTTTACGAGTAACTTTGTAAGTATTGTAGCCTATTGCTTTAGCATCATATTCAATTCAAGTAGATTTGGTTATTCAAGTAGATTTGGTTTTAATCTATTTCAAGTAAAAACACACCAATGCACTTGAAAATTGATTATTAATGACGCTGACTGAGTTTGGGATATCAATAGAAAGATTAAAAGGTAAAGAAGTGAAATACTTTGGACTCTATTCAGTTTGTTTCTTAGCAATTTAATATAAAGTGGCATGAAATTAAATCGCATAGGAGGATTCACATTGAATGTCTGCTTTTAAAGTTTCGCTGTGCAATAAGTATTTGGTCTACATATTTGAAATATGCATATATCACGATTTAATATATTCAGGTTTATAATAGAGCAGCAAAATTTTTCAATATGGGTCCTTTTGCTACACGACACAAGCAAAGCTTTCTGCATCATATCCTTGTACCTACTGGAAAATGCTGTGACATGGGCTTTGAAATCATTGACGATGTCAATCATGGAGACATTCCTGAATAATTTCAATCTCAAATGGTTGGTCACTCAGCTCACAGAAATGAAGAACGCCTTTTTTGGTCATCGTGATACTTAGATCGAATTACATATCACTTCTTTATGAAGGAATTTGTAACAGATTGCGTATGCAGAGTGTCCCAAAAAATGAAACAAGCGTTTATTTTCTTAATTATTGCAATTACATCATGTACTTCCAGTTGCTAAGTTTCATCAAATAAGATAGCAAAAGGTATCAAAATATTTCGGATTCTCTAGAAGGGGAGGATAAAAAAAAATTAAACGAGTAAGAAAAAACTTCTCGAACGGACGAAAAAAAAGTCTATACTTATTATATAATTTCAATGGTGTAGTTGGAAACGACTGGAGCTTGTTATATGCTCCGTTAATTAAATGTAAAATAGCGGAATAACATGAACTGAACATAAAGAAAGGCTTAAAATCTATTTTTCGAATCGAAAATTTCAATGAGTGAATTTCAATTAAAAGAGTATTTTTTACTCGAAAACGTTTATTCAATTCATTTATTTCTTATATGTGTTACAAAAAAATTATAAACGAAACCGAAATATATATATACGTTACCATAAAGAAATTTAATTATTTCATCAAAAAGCTATTAGCGAAATAACTACTCAAGTCAATTAAAGCTTACAGTAACAATTAAATAACTAATTATTCTATAAATTAAATAACGATAGACGGCAGTGGCGGCTCGTGCTATAGGTTCAGTGGTTCAGTGAACCCCCTAAAAAATAAATACCTGGTGAAGTTTATTACATCAATATTAAACCACTATCTATATTACTGTTTTGGTTTATTTTTAGTTATAGCGCCTTTTAAAGAACGGGGTAAATCATTTCAAATACCGCTCCTATAGCATCGGGGCAAA
This sequence comes from Argiope aurantia, assembly GCA_026543865.1. Classification (NCBI taxonomy): domain Eukaryota; kingdom Metazoa; phylum Arthropoda; class Arachnida; order Araneae; family Araneidae; genus Argiope; species Argiope aurantia. The sequence goes on from JAPMOR010043764.1 coordinate 689,637, forward strand.
GATGCGCAAATTGGAGCTCTGAACCTCCCAAGTATATTTTTCGCTTGTGCACGTGATAAAATCGGAAAGCATGATTGGCTAATCCGAGCAAAAACTATTGAACTTGTCGCTAAAGGAAAATTTAGCGACAGTGGGGATAATTTTTCCCCATTCCGATGACAGGGAAAATATTTTACTTTGTACATTTGAAGATCCAAAACCTCCCCTTTCAGTATAAAGGGAACTGTTATTCTCTGGAATGTAGTTTAGGGGGTTAAAGGAAATTGAGAACAGGTTTTGACTGGACGGACATTCTAGGCAGAATGAATTTTTTGTTTTTTTCTTTCTTTGTGCATCTACTTTAGTAGTGAGTGACCACAGCGAGTGACGAATAGTTATAAAAGTTCTTTTAGAATTATAAGCATAGTATTAATATATTTAGCCATGAATGCAGTAAAATTTCTTTTGGAAACAAATATTTCAACACTTCCATTTGAAGATAAATGTGCCATTAAAAAATTGGGCAGACCTGTTCCTGCTTTAAGTATTGTTCAGAAACAAAACGTGAAAGGTAAAGAATACACTCGTTCTTTTAATGCGAATGTATACGACAGGAACAACTGGATATGCGGATGCGATTTCAATAATCGTTTTTATTGCTTTCCCTGCTTAATATTCGCTAAAAGAAGTGACAGTACTTGTACGAAAACTAACGTTTGCGACTTATCGCATTTGTCACAGAAAATTAAAAAACATGAACAGCCCATGAGCCATCTAAATGCCTGTCTTGATCTCTCAGTCTTAGGCAAAATTGAAATTAGAGAGCAGCTTAATGAAGCTTTTCGGAGAAATGTGGAGAGACAAAACGATCAAGTCAGAAACAATCGCTACGTGTTATCAAGAATAATTGATTGTATAAAGTTTTGTGGTGAATTTGAATTGGCTCTCAGAGGACATGATGAAACGACGTCATCAAAAAATCCTGGAATATTTAGAGGCTTAATAAATTTTACACCTGCTCTTGATAATGTTTTAAATGAACATTTGAATTCGGCTTCTGTTCTTAAGGGTACTTCGAAAGAAATACAAAATGATTTGTTGGATTGTATGTTACAAGTCAGCAAAGAAAGAATCCTAGAGGAAATCCGTGCTGCTGATTTTGTCTCCATAATTGCCGATGAAACCACAGATGTGTCGACTAAATTTCAAATGGTGGTTGTTCTCCGGTACGTCCTATCCAATGGGAAACCAACAGAAAGGTTCTGGACTTTTTTAACACCTGAAAATCACGATGCACATACCCTTACAAATTCTTTAAAGAATATTCTGAGTGAAATTATCACTGATAAGGAAAAATTAATTTCTCAGAGTTATGATGGTGCTAGTGTTATGAGTGGACGACATTCAGGGGTACAAACCCTTATACGGTAGGAATACCCTTATGCTTATTTTGTACATTGTTATGCTCACCAACTAAATCTTATCATGGCGCAAGCAGCAAGCCAAAATAGAGAAGTCAGAATTTTCTTCGCAAATTTGACAGAAATTTCAAGCTTTTTCTCCCACTCTACTCAGAGAACAGAGATGTTAAATAAAATTGTTGGTAGAAGACTTCCATCTTGTTCTGGAAATAGGTGGAATTTTAATGTGAGAGCAATGCTAACCATTTATGAAAATAAAGATTCCTTAATAGAATGCTTTGAGGAACTCGAAGAAACAAGTAAGCAGACTATGACAATAAATCAGACTCAAGGACTCGGGTTGAAGATGCAACAACCGAATTTTAACTTCTGGTTAGAATTCTTTTATAAGTTAATGCCTCATATTGATATTTTTTACAATATGTTGCAAAAGAGAAATATAAACCCTATGTCAATTAAAACTGCCATAGAATCATTCATAAACGAAATAACGAAGATAAGAGAAGAAACTGACTTCATTCAAGTAGAAGAGACCGAGAATTTGAAAAGAAGAAGAAAAGATCTATCAGTTACACGAAATGTTGCCGCAAAAGAAATCTGTGACTTAATAGAAAACCAAGCTAAAGACAGATTTGAGTTTTGTGGGCATTTAGTAGCAGCTAATTTATTTGAAGGGGGAAATTTCCCAAATTACAAAAAATTGTTTCCTGAAGAAACTTTAAATACAACTGTAGCAATGTACCCCTTTATAAACAAAAGTAAATTAAAAACAGAGCTGCAAATTATTTATAACAGAAATGATTTCGAAAATGTTAAAAAAGCAACGGATTTCTTGAGTTTTTTTGCTTGAAAATAACTTGGAGAATTGTTTTGGCGAAGTGACGAAACTTCTGAAGCTGCTATTAACTGTCCTAATGACAACCGCAGAAGCTGAAAGATGCTTTTCATCTTTAAAACGGATTAAAACCTTCCTGAGGAGTACGATGGATGAGGAAAGACTCAATGCTCTTGCAATATTGTCTATCGAAAAAGAAATGATTTCTAAAATTGAGGACTTTAACGAAAGGGTTATAGACAAATTCGCTTCAAAAAAAGAACGAAGGGTGGACTTTACATACAAACTTTCAGCAGCTGTTGCCAAAGGAAATAAGGAAACCTGATATTTATCTCGCTGTGAGTATTTTTTTAAACAGCTTTTTTACAATTTATAACTTCTTACATTGCTTTTAATATGTATCTATGCTTTAAATCTAATGCTCATAATACTAGAAAACCCGCTTAAGTAGTCCCTATGTTTCAGTAATATATTGTTTTTTAACTAGTAAACTAATAAAGTAGCGTGGTCAAGATTTCAGTTGGGGGGTGGAGGGGAGATACAAGCAGATTTGCAATGGAGATCATCATATAAAGTATTTAAAATTTTATAATTTATGTTTTAATGCTAAGTTAAATTATTTAATCATCAGAATATTACTAATTAAGAGCCATTAATTATTATTATTTTTTAATTCCAAAAACGTAGCTTTCAGGACGGTCAGCATGTTCCCCCCCCCCGCCCAGCTACTCCAGTGAACTAGTGAACCTCCAACCCAACTGGTCACGAGCCGCCACTGATAGACGGTTAAAATAAAACTATGCAATTTAACTACAATACAAAATTTTATTTTAGCAGAAACTCAATAAAATCATCTACTAAAATAAGGATCATTAAAATGGTACTTGTAATTGAATAGAACATTATTTGTAAAACAAACTTTTTAAATACTCTGTTTTGTACACGAACAATTATTTAAATATCTGACTTAACAGTCTTTTTTAATACAAAATTTTAAAACGATTTTATATATTGGAATAATAGTAGCTAATACCATTAATTATGATTCTTCACAATGGATGTAAATTATTATTCTACGAAATGACTAGTTAAACTCAAGAATACAAATGAGTTTCATTTTTGATCTGATTTGATCAGTTATTTCATGAAAAAAACCTGCTATTTTACGAAATGATGATTTTCATTTTTTAATGATAGCATATATCATGAAATGAAAATAAATAAGACAAGTGAGTAAAATAAAATAAAAGTGAGTAAAATAAATAAATAATATAACAGAAAACGAAAGCTAATATTTTTCATGCTGAATCTTATCCCATAACAAATACAAGAGAGATTTAAAATCCATATTTATTAAGTATGCCAATATTTTCTAAACGAATCATTTAAAAACCTTGTCCTCGTTCAACTTTGTATCCGTCCATTTTTTTAAAGAAACCAGCTGCGAATACTAGAAATGATGCCAGTAAATCATGAATCACTCGATCTCGATTATCGTTTGGCCTTTCCTGTTCCAGTTCTGCTCGAGCTAATCTCTATACGATACGCGCGAGAGTTTTCACTTTTCAGTCGGGAACTCGAGCGAAAACTTTAAAAAGCTAAAGCGATCTCCGTTTGAAATTGACACTTTAGCAAGTGTTTCAGCTTCGATAGTGCGGAAATGCATTTATTTCCTCGAATACTCCTTAACTTGTATGGAAGGGTTGATGGAAATTCTTCATCGTCGATCTCGCAACTGATAGATTCATAAACTTTAGACGGATCTAGTGTGTATCTATGTGTGCATCTAAATGAAACATATACCACTGTTTCAATAATTGTAAACAATGTCATATGTTTGTTTATTTTCTTACACGTTTTCACTTCATGCAATTTTTTATTTTTTCAATCTTTAGATTACTTGCTGCTGGAATATCAGCTGTCATCTTTATTTTATAACTAGACGCCTTTGGCGACCAACCGGTTAGCCAGTATTACCGCTCGCTACAATTTTCGATTAAATATTTTAAGTAACTGGTCTCTTAATAGATTATCAAACAAAACATTTTTAATCTTTAAATTTTGATAGTCATACCAAACTTATACTGTTTAGATCGTTTCGTTCAATTTACTATATATATTTTGCTAATTTGTTGTCATTTCCGGTAAAACTTCAACTTTAATTTAAAATGGAAATGATGAAATTGCAATTAATATAAATATATTTTTTAATAAAACCAAGAGTTTTATTTTATTTATCATCTTTATTGTTATTTATTTATTATTATTATTATTGAATATGAGTATTGCAAACTGAATCGCTCGGTATTTAAGTCTTATGTTAACTACAAAATATTTTTCATAATTTATGTAATATCTCAAAGAATAATTCAACTAAAATTTCTCAGATTCAGCAAAAAATTCAGTTCATAGTTTTGCTTTCAAGAGGATTGAAATGAAATCAATAATAATATTTTGTTCCGGCCTATAAATATATTTAAAAAATTATGAAGTCTAAATTTAATGCAGTAAGGTATCATATTCTGAGAAATATTCTGGACACACCAAATTTTAAATAAATGAATGAATGTTTCTATTTTCCACGATCAACTAAGACTTATTTATGAAGTTTTGAATGTTAAAAATTTAGAAAAACTCAACATTTTCATAATCTTAGGCCAATTAATCTTGAGAAACCTGCGTGCTGATTTTCTTTGAAACGATCGATGGAAAATCTAAAATTATCGTTTTTTTATTGAATAGTGATATTCAAATTTTCATAAATCAGTCAGTTTAAGTGATTGATTTAGTTGATTGGAAATTAACTCTTTTTATTTAAAATATTAGTGTTTCAAGAAAATTTTGTTAATCGTGATTTCCACAGCAAAAGCTTTATGTAAAATCAAAAATTCGTTATTTATTAGAGCATTTATTGAATCAAGTTACATAAAATATAATCATTTTCCATTTAGACCATTTTAGCAAATCTGTGTCTTACTAAAGGTTTACAAATTAGCTGTGTGGCCCTGATTTGAATGGATATCGAGTTCATATTAAACAAAACTTGCCTTAAAATAAAACTGATTTATTGGTTTAATAATATAGAGAGTGTAAAAGATCATAAAATAATTTTTCTTGAATTTATTTTTTAGAAAAAATAATATTTCATATATGCTTCCTTTCCTACAGACACATGCCGAAAATTATATTTTTGCAGATTTCATTTTCAAAAAGATTTAATTTATTTTTAGTTGGAGCTTTAATCAATGTGATAGCAACACTTTGAAAAAAGCTAATTTTTTCCCATGAATACGAAACGTGCTCGAGCAGCTTAAATTGTATTTTTATTTTGTACGAAATTTTTTTTTCGGAAGTTATAGCAGAAACACGCCAAAATTTCTCTTAATTTTTAAATAAATAAAATTCTAATTTAAAATTCGAAAAAATAACCCCCAGGTGCACATTCCCGGCCTCCAAGGTATACACGTGCCAAATTTGGTAGCTGTAGGTTGAATGGTCTGGCCTGTAGAGCGCCAACACACACACACACACACATTGAGCTTTATTATAAGTACTACATAGAACAAACACATCAAAAGTAAACATAACATTTCAATAGTTGCCAAAAACTAAAGAGAGAAAAATGCAATTAATAAGCAGACGATATTTAAAAAAGTACAGATATTTTGTCTGGAAAATGAAATTATCTGAAATTAACCTCACGCGCAGACGATATTTACGAAAGTAAAAATATTCAAACCTGAAAAGGAAAATATATGAGTTATTCCATCAATAAATGCCATAAGTCTTTTTATATCTTCATTATTTTATGAGTCATTAAACATCAAAATTTGTCCAGGACTAAATGAACACCCTATATAGAGAAGGTAAAAGATCATAAAATAATTTTTCTTGAATTTATTTTTTAGAAAAAATAATATTTTCTATTTGTTTCATTTCCTACAGACACGTGCCGAAAATTATATTTTTGCAGATTTCATTTCCAAAAAGATTTAATTTATTTTTAATTGGAGCTTTAATCAATGTGATGGCACCACTTTGAAAAAAGCTAATTTTTTCCCATGAATGCGAAACGTGCTTAATTTCAATTTTTATTTTTTACGAAAAAAATTATTAAAAAACATAGTTAAAATATTTTTTTAAAAATTCCTTAAAAATAGAAATTTAATTTTAAGATTAAAACATTAGTATCATTTAAAAGATAAATTTTTGATCTTTAACTTCATGTAAAAATCTTTTTTTGTGCGGTAATATTTTTGGAAGTTATAGCATAAAAACGTCAAAATTTCGCTTAATTTTTAAATAAATAAAATTCTAGCTAAAAATTTGAAAAAATAACCCCTAGGTGCACATTCCCGGCCTCCAAGGTATACACGTGCCAAATTTGGTAGCTGTAGGTTGAATGGTCTGGCCTGTAGAGCCCCAACACACACACACACATTCACCTTTATTATAAGTATAGATCTGAGGTTCCCAAAATTTTTTTTCTCGTAGACCACTTTCAAAGTTTTACTATTTTCGGTAGACCCCCTACAGTTAGATTTCTACTATATTCCCAAAACTCCTAAAAAATATCACCCTAAATTGGGGCTGTTAAGAAGAAAAAAAAAGTAACACATTTTCTTGTGTCCTATTTATTAAAATAATACTTGTTGTTATACAAAATTATAAACATTTATTATTACAAACAATCAAAAATTGACAAAAAATCAACAATGAACTCTAAAATGTAAATGAACAATAAAAAATAGTCATACCTTTAATGAGACGGATGTACTTGATGAATTGACAGCAAATTATCAATATTTGGCTTCAGTTTTGTAAGAAGTAATCTCAAATCTCCCCATTCTGTGATGTTCATTCTGCTCCTTTTTATTGTTAACAGGTTGGTAACTGCACTAAAACTGCTTTCGACAAGATATGACGAGGGAAACGCTATCAAACATTTTCTCGCAATTTCTCACAGCCCAGGATATTTTTCGGGGATTTCTGCCTGCAGCCAAAATGTTTGATAGCCTTTTTTAAATTTCACCTTCAGTTCCTCGTTGGTGCTGAGCTCAAGTAGCTCCTTTTGTAATAAATACCACATTCGCCTCTTCCGTTTCATCAAATGGGGTTATGATCCATGGTGGTATTTCCATTGTCAGAATATCTTCAAATCTATTTTTGAAGTCATCATGCAGGATATTTAAATGTTGAGCGTATGTCTGAATATCCTCATCAGGACATTCTATCTGTGACAAGTGCGGAAACTGGGAGAATTCGCGCCGACTAATATTTTGCTTCATTAATTTCAATTTACCAAGAAAAGTCGAACTTACACCCTTTGTTTTATTAAATTAAGGCTGTCCCCTTGTAACTGTAAGTTAACGTCATTGAATTTTATGAACAAATCTGTTAAGTACGCAATGTCCGCTTTATATGTGATCAGACTTTCTTTTAAATCTGGTGCTTTAGTTTCAAAACACTCTATCACTGATTCGAATAGTGAACATCGATTCACTCACAGTCACACTTTTATGTTCAAACTCCCGGAAACAAATGAGTAACGTTTTGTTCTTGGCATTCGTATTTATACTAATGTCGATTGCAAGCACAGCGCAAGTAGCATTTCATACCCTTGCAGGTCTAAACAAGCATCCCGGACGAGCGGGCGTACGGGCGGCATTTTGCAAGTCTCGACATGTGGTGTACACTTGTGCTATTATCTATTGTTCTATTCAATTCTGTGTTTGAACTGAGTCTCGAATATTTTTGAGTACCTGCCCAGTGAATGATGCTATCTGCCTACGTTGATAGGTAAATCCAAGCCAAAAATGTTGTTCTTTATTATGAAAACCAGAATTTTTCGTGGACCCCTACTTACAACTTGTGAACCCCTGTTTTCTTTTCACATCTACGTGGACCCCAATGTGGTCTCCTATGGACCCCTGAGGGTGTACCTGGACCACTTTGGGAACCTATGGTATAGATAGATAGATAGATATAGATGAATATGAGGATAGCTTTATGCCTTCAGGTGATAATCATTTAATAAAGAAAAAAAATTAATTTTCATGTCTTAATTAGATTTGACAACTCTATAACGAATGCTCATTATAGAGTTGTAAAATATTTTCGCACATATTTCGGAATATTTCTTTTTTTCGTAGATATTCGGAAATCTCCTTTTTTTGTACTTGTATAATTCTTTTCGTTTGTATTTTTTGAATATGAACATCCTCTTATATTTGTATTTATGCTTTTATTTGATATGGTTTCCTACTGGGAACTGATAATAATATGTTTCAAATAGTAGATTTCATTGTTGATTTGCAATCTGAAATTGTCTCTTAGAATTATTTGCTTTCTGATGAAACAAGGCACTTGGTGGGAAACAACTTTTACAGAAATATATACTGCTTTCTTGTCTTTTTATAAATGCTCAATACACTATCAAGATGAATTATCTATCCAAGTTAATTATTCAGCTACATGTTAAATTTTGCTAGGTATTATCTTCATTTTACATATATTTCTTTGAATAGGAAATGTGTTTGATGTCTTGCCCTTTTCACAATTTCAATGTTTAGGCGTTTCAAGGTAGTATCTTTGAAATATGAACTACCCCTATGACTTATTTTAATATCTTAAAAGCTAAAGAAGATATTCATTTCATATTAAATAAGAATTTGAACTTAGAAAATTTTGAAATTATCTTTTAAACAAATGTATACATAAAATAATATTGCACTCTTTTAGACATATCTATGCGACCCGAAATAAAAAAAGAAGCGTTTAATTTAATGTTTAAAATATACCAAATTTAAAAGCAGCAATAATTAATTATGCAGATCTTTTTAAAATCAGATAGGCCCTTACTTTCTTTCCTTATGGTAAATTATTACTAGTTAGTTAAGTTTTCATTAAAATTGTTATATTATCTTTATTAACCTGTCGCTTGCCGAAATTTAAAATACCTTTTTATAAATGTGCGATTGTATTGAAAATAGATTTTCTATACAATTTAAGAGAAACATAAAGTCATGATATTGATTTCCTCAGAGCATCAAAATGAACATAATTTTTAGCTAAGGACAATATACTACCAATTTAATTATATTATATAATTGATACAAAATTAATTTCAAATAAATATTCTTATTATACATTTTTTGCATTTTAAGAAGAAAAATTTTCTAAGAATCAAATTATAATGTTAAGCAAAAAATGGTATGTGATCTCAGGTAAATATATATGAGATCAAAATATTTATGATGAAAACTGATTTAATTTAGAATATTCTAAAAATTTGCGAAAGATGATTTAATAAAAAAAGGAATTTGAAACTTTGGGTTCATTCCATGACATTTTTTTGCTTTATTATTGTGCTAAATTTAGCACAAAATTCAGCTTCAAGCATATAATGAAAAAGTAAATTACATGATTTTTATGTCTTTTAAAATAGCTTCTTTATCTCTTAATTTATTTTTTAAACAATAATAAAGAAGCCATGAAATGCAGATGATATAAAACTCACTTCCATTTTATACCGTCTTTTTCGCATAAAATTCAACTCCAAGCATTTAATAAAAATCTAAATTACACATTTTAATATCTTTTAAAATGGTTTCTTTATTTCACAATTTATTATTTCAAAACAGTGATAAGGAAACCCTGCAAAGTTTACTTTGCAGTCTTTATTTTCCTTACAATGAATCAGAACAATGCAATAATTTATCAAGAATGCAAAGTCTTAAAAGGGATCGATTATACGATGAAATCAAGAAGAAAGGAAGAACAAGGGAGCCGAATCTCACCAAAAAAGATAAAGTAGCACTGCCTTTTCACACTCAGCAATTTTCGAACAAAGGACTGCATTTGCAAAATCCAGACCTTTCACATATTATTCATCTTTGTTGCTTTAGTCATTAACTTCGAACTTCTATTCCATTAAAGATTTGAAAATGTGAGTATGGAAATGAAAATTTTGAAATCATCTGAGAATCATGTCAAGAACTGATAATAAAAACTCATTTTTTTCAACGAATATATCTTGGAAACTAATCTATTTTTCCCCTGAATGTTTTAAAATGAGTCTTATCAGATGGAATCATTGAGTTATTTCTTATATCCTAAAAGTTTTCAGAGAACCTTTCTGAAATCTTTTATTTCGAGAATTAGATAAACTTTATAAGAGTCTTAAGTAATAATAAAACAATGTATTTAAATAAAAATTTTCTAATCTTTCATGTGGACTGCTACACTAAATAGGGTCATAAAGAAGAGTAAGGTTGCAGATAATTGAGGTCGCCTTCTTGACTCAAAGTCTTCAATATTTGTAAACAAACAGCTGTAAAGTATAAAATTCGTTTAAAATATTTCATTGAAACTTCTTTAATTATAATAAATATTAAATATTTTCCCTAGTCAGTGTTTAATTTTGATATCTATTTTCCAATTTTAGGATTACGACAAAATGTTTTAGAAAAATACTGAGATTATTGAAAAAAAAATTTTTTAGTTGAAAACGGATCATCAAGAGAAAAGTTTCAGCAGATCCTGAACAATAAAATTTTTTTTATTTATTTCTTTGTCATCAATTTAAGGTCTTCTCCATACTTACTTGTCAACAGTACACAGTTTTTGTCAACTGAAAAGGGATCCAGTGGAGAATTTTATGAAAGTCTGATGGAAATGTATTTATTTATTTATCATTACCTTAACATTTTCTGAAGTATTTATGAATAGTAAAATAAAAAAATACTTCTAAATTTACAGCAATAAATATCCTACACTTCAATGTTGTGTTGTGACTTATGGCACTTTTTTGTAAACGCGCTGACAGTCATCTGTTAGCGATTTAAGCCGAGTGGGCGTCTCTTGTTTTTTCAGTAACACCAACTAGGGCTAAGAGTGCGACTTAACTACTTCATGGGTCACATTCGCTTCCACAACCCCTTTTAACAGGGGACACATTCACACACCTCACAGATAGAACGCAGAAGAACAACCATGTCCGAATCGGGACGCCCAGATCACGAGAAAGACATGCTACCCCTATGCCAGGACGTAGTCATAGACTTTAATAAAACTTCTGTATTGGATCCATAACCTTTTTTCACAAACAGCAGACATTTGATCTTCATTTGTAATGTATTTATTATAATCAGCAGAATATTTCAGCAAGGCCTCTATATATTTTAAGAATAAATAAATGTTGTATCTTTCATAATTTTCAGGTTATGTAGGTGTAGACCAGAAATCATCCTACATTAAGTTTAACATATAAATTAAAAACTTTTAGAGGTTTCACTGAACTGTACAAACAATCTAAGAAATCAATAATTTAATATTTTTTTCTTCAAATGAACTAGGCCTCGGTGGCCTGATGGTAAGATCCGATCGGAAGGTTTCCGGTTGGAGAATTTCTGTTAAATTCCAATGAAAATCCGTCGTGTAAGAGAGTCTGGTGTATGGGCCAAACGTCCTTCCACTGGTGTGGTGCGGAAGTGTGTATAGGGAGGTTCTAGCTCAGGTGTCGTCATCATCATTTTACAGCGGTTCAAAATTACGAGGTCCGTCCGAAAATAACCGTAGTGTTGACTTAAAACAGGACGTTAATAGAACTGAACTGAAGTATGAAAATAAACTAATTAATTCAATCTTGTATGTGGCATTATTGTTTACAAAAGTTGGTTTTGTATATCTGCTTTAAATTAGTTTCGCAAGGGTGGGAAGCTTAAATTGTAGAGCAAATACCTTATAAGAGATTATTTATAAATTCATAGTATTTATTTTTGAATTTGCAATTTCTTTATTAAAAAAAATTTCAGAACAATCCACAAAAAGTAAATAATTTAAAAAATAAGCTTTTGCACCTTTATAATTTTATAGGGTAAATTATGCCTAAATTTTGAGGTTATATTTAAATAATATGAAAACTAAGTTGGAGATAGAAACAAAAACCTCAAAAAATAATTTCGATTTGACAAGTACAATGTAAAGCTAATTCATTTTGAAAATCGACACTAATATAACTTCTTATTTCAAAATGGCCTAAACATATGTTTGATAAATATTCCCAAGCTAGCTAACAAGCCGTTTTGATAACTTTACTTATGCATGGATTAACTTCGCAAACGGTCAAGTCTCATCAAGCGAAGAATTTTCGTTCACTTGCTGATCAAACATCAGTGAAGATACTTCTTAGATAAGAAGATTTCTCGAAAGAAATCTATAACGCATGGAAAAAAATGCATTATATGCTCCGCGTTATTAAATTACGAACACCCTTTGTCAGATAACAAGAGAATAAAAAAAAGTCTTTCTGTGTATCGGAGCCTTATCTTTTGGATGTGATACTTGTCTTAGATGTTTTCGTTTCCTCTTAATTTTTTTGGATAAACTTACGCTCTTCACAAGTAGAAAACCCAATATTTGCTGGCAACATTATTAATTTTCTTGGCACGAAGAATCTCTGTAAGAAAGAGATTTAAGAAAATATAACTATTTCGATATATTTTAGGCAGAGATTTTGATATCTCTGGTCGAATGCGATGTGCAAATGGCGATTAATTTTTCATTTATTCTGTATGAGCAATCAAGAAAATATTAATTGCATAGTGAATTTTATACTAGTAGTAGAAAAGGACAAGATTCATTTAAAAAAAGATAATATTGCATTGAAAATTTAAAAAAATATAAAACGCAGTATACTTTAATATGGCAAAAATTCTTAATCTTGAAAATCATCGGAATGTATTGCAAACACAAGCCTTAATCAGAAACTTCAGTAAAGTAATCAAATATTTATCCGTTAATGTTTATTTCGCTATTTTATTAAAATTGTCTAAAATGTTCATAGGTCTGTCAGCAAATTCCGATGGCAGCATTGTAGAGTGTTAACGTACGGCTTCATCTGAGCGATAATGACTTATCATTTTGTTAAGACAGGGCCCCACTAACCTCTCTGTGTTAGCATCAGAAATCTTCGTAGCGATTTTGGGATAATATGTTTGTTATGATATACGATTACTTAAATCATAATCTAATAAATTGAGGATGGATAAATCCTGAGGATGAGGATGCCACTCAACATGAGGATGCCACTCTACACATTGCCTTATTAGGAGTAAGAATCACTGCATTTCTAATCCTGAGACTCTGTAGAACTGGTCCAGAAACTTTCTTATGCCCCCACATAATTACGTGTTAATAAACGCATAATTGTAAAGAATCAAATATTGATACAGTGATATCAGTTGGTATACAGACTCATTGCGGTTGTAAATCATTGTCACTTAAAGTATTTTTCCTATTTATAGGACCCCCACTGCAGTTCGTTGTTAATGGAAATCAGTTAAATAATCAATTAAATGGTTCTTTATTAGAATGTAATGTATGCGTTGCAGAACAAATAAATAAATAAAATAAAGGTTCACAAAAATGGGTCATTAATGATGATGATTATGTGGTGTCCGCGTTTCCACGGAAATGGGGTGCAGTAGCTTCAGAGGGTAAAGACCCCTGAGCACCCGAGGGCTTCTGTAGTCTGACTTCTAGCTCATATGAAGATGACACTCACACATTCGCTTGCACAACCCCTTTTTACTGGGGGGCACATTCACACACCTCACAGATAGAACACAGACGAAGAACAACCATGCCCGAACCAGGATTCGAATCCGCGACGTCCAGATCACGGGGAAGATGCGCTATCCCTATGCAAGGACGCCGGCAATGGGTCATTAATGGCAAATAGTTTTAAAATCATAGGAATAAAACCATACTAATAAGTATTTGCTAAAATAAAATAAAAAAAGAATGGGACCACCATTAGATGACATGCATTCTAGGGAAATATTTTTAAAATTAGAAAAATGGAAGTCGCCTAATGCATACTTGGAGTAGCAAAAAAAGAAAAAAAAAAGGCATAAGAGGAAATTATCTTTAAAATTCCAAGAACAAAAGTAATCAGTGTTCCAAAATATAAAAGATTCAAGAACTGGTATGCTAAATATAGAATCGTGTGTCTTATCCAAGAATCAATGAGTATCCAAAAACTGGATTTTTATTTAAAATTAAAATCTTGCAGAATTTATTTAAAATTAAAATTGCAGAAATCTTTTCAGATAATGCAATAAAAAAAGAGATAAATTTTAATTTACCCTTAAATTTATACTAGTTTGGTATTTAATGACGTATTTCACAGTCTGAAACTTGTATTTTATCATTCCAAGAGAACCAATGCAAAATAAAAATGTTTTATAAAATATTGTGGATAAAACTTTAATTAACTTTGCTTCGCTGCTGCAACATCTTATGCGAAATGTATTTTATGCTGTAAGAAATAATGCCTGAATTAAATTAATAAATTCTAAAAATAACTTAACAATTAAACAAATAAAGAGCAGCAATTATTAAATAACTTCCCTTTGGGGAAGTTTGGAATCTTGATATTATCTTATTCGTCTGCTTAAGTTTAATTTTTCGAACTCGAAAGTCTCTCCTGACGTGCCATTTAATTGCTTGCATCCTTTTGATACACGAGGCAATACAAAATCAGTACGCCAGGATCTTCGTCATAAATTTTAATTAAAAATATTTAGAAGTTACTTTATTCAGTTAAGGATTAATTTTATTTAAATTGTCTGTAAAAGTATGATATGGCGTTAGGATTTTAAATTAGAGAATGAAGTGATGTTAGGATTGAAGTTGTAGAAGCTGTCCTTCGAGTATGAATAATTAAAATTAGTAAATTTAGTACTCAAATCCAGAGTCTGAGAATTGTATACAAAGCTTTAATTGATTTTATTTATTAATATAATATTCACATGTTTAAAATAATTGGCAAGATAAAAGAACCAGCACCCCAATTCAAACTATTGGTCTGATTTTGAAAGTTTTTATTCTATATGAAATCTTATGATCGCTAGATATGCCATATGTGATTGCCTGTTCTCATACCACTCTCTATTTTCTGTAGGTATTGCAAAACAAATCTTTGACAGAATTCCCAATCTTAATAATCAATACCAATTCATTTCTTTATTTTGTGATCAAAAGTGATGAGAATTGTGACCAGTCAAAATTGTCTAAGTTTATTGTGCAAGTATAATGTAAAAATATAGTTTCTTATGTTGGGATAAGATATAGTTCGTCCAAGATTTCTAACTTAGCGAACTATTAGTCCATAACTGGTCGCCGAAGGTTGTGCGTTCTTGTTAGAAAAGACACAAAGGCTTCTGAGAATAACGTTCTAACTTATAAAACCAAAATTATGAGAGAAATGAAGCTTCTCATTTCATTTAATATCTAACTGCACGCTGTCTTAAATCATGTAATGTATCTTTGTCCTTTTTCCCCATAAGATACACAATAAATGCGAAATCATACGAGAGCAGCCCATTTGACTTGCATTATGTCTGCATGGATAAATTTCCTTTTGAACAGCTTCTATAAGTCAAAGAGACTGCTAAATAAAAAAGAACAAAATAATACTTTGTATCAAAAATCAGTAGGTGAAAACAAAAATTGTAAGCATGAAGCACTGAAAACAATGTGGTAAACAAATAAAACAAAACCATCTATAAACAAACAAATAAAACAAAAATCTCTATAAACAAACTGAAAACACCCATCATCAGCAAAAAACACTTTCCTAAATATTCAGTTAAAATTGAAGTATATGTATATTTGCAATTAAAATTAAATTTTTAAAAAATTACTTCGATCAACGTTACACGCTTTTATGACTATTGTTTTCATCTGTAGATTTCAATGAAAAGATTATTTTCTATATTTTAATGCTTCAATAATAGAGTATATTTAAGAGATTTTCCATTTTAGTAATTAAGAGATGTTATATATCCTTTTAATGATAATTGCGAGATAAATAGATTGGATTATAATTTAAGGATTGTAAAAGAACTCGAAAGCGAACTTTTATGTAAAATAAAGCATTGAATTACTTATATTAAACTGATATAAAATAATTATAATAAATAATAACACAGCTACTTATATAAAATAATTTTATAAATGAAATCTGATTTCAGATTAAATAAAAGGATACTTTACAACTGTAAATAATTTAGATAATTTAGAACTGTAAGAAAATCGCTATAAAATTCAAATATTGAAAAAAAAAGAGTTTACCAATTCAGATGAAATTGGCATACAGTTTAAAACCCGAAAAAAATATTGTTACTAAGAAAGTAACCATCTTTACATTTTTCTTGATTTTTTTTCTTTTTGCCATGAAAAAAACAAGAAAGTCATTGTTCACAACACCTCCATTGTCGTAGAGGTCTTTAAAATGATTCTTTTCCCTTTTTAAAACGCGCTAGTAATAAATAAAATTAAACCCAAATTTCCCAGATTATAAAACAGGCTTGATAAATATTCTCTCCACTCAAATTCAGATGGAAAAGAGAACACTTAATAAATGAGCCATCAAAAATTCCTATCGACACTTTGGAAACTAGGATGACACGTTGTAAAAATATAATAGAGATCCTTACAGAAAGCCTTTTGAAAACAAGAGAAAAGAGTATGGGAAACAAAAATAAAGCCCACAAAAAGTCAATATTTCGAACAGTTTTTTTTTCTCGTGTCAGTGTTGTTCTAAATTTTTTCTGCATTTTCAGTGGCAAAAATGTATGTCGCGAAGGGATTGATAAAAGGAGAAAACAAAGAAAAAAAAACTTAGGCAAATGAGACGAATTCTTTTTTTTTTTTCTTTTTGCCTTCTTCATGAAGTTTTTCTTCGAAGGAAACTTAAATAGAGTCCTATTGTTTCTGAGGGAAGAAAGTAGAAAAAAAGTAATAAAATATAATGAACTTCGATGTTTTTTTCACCGAATCTTCTCTTTCTTTTTCTGATAGTGCAGAAAGAAGATTCGGTGGACACAATGTGATGCAGCGGCTATAAGAAGATTCTTCTTCCATTACAATTTGCCTGATACAAAAAGTTTAGAAAAAGGCGTTTAAAAAAAGTGAAACATCAAATTTCGCAAAATATGTTTATTTATGCAAGACGTACAAATAAATCCATTATTTCAGCGTTTAAAAAGTGAACATCGCGTTGAATGAGAATGCCTTTTTTTCCTTCAAGTATTGCTGAATTTTAAAATGATTTATTATACTACCAATTATGCTTTTAGACTAAGCAAAATGAATGACTATAGAATTGCAAATCTTTTTTAATCAAGTGTTGAAATTCTTCATTTTTTGTCTAAAGCATAAAAGCCTGATAAATTTGTAAAATACTATAAAATTCTGGTAAAAAAATGTTGTATAGATAAAACAAATTCATCAAATTTACCAAGGAATAGAAATAATTATAATTATAAAGTGACATTTAAAGGCTTAAGTTTTTCATATGAGCTTTATTTAACATGACTTATTTCATGGTAATAAGGATAGAATTTTGGAATCGATTTAAAATAATTTATTATACTCCCAATTCTACTTTTAAACTAAGTAAAATCAACGAATGTAGAATTGCAAATCTTTTTTAATCAAGTGTTAAAATTCTTCATTTTTTTTTGTTTAAAGCATTGAAACTAGATAAATTTATGGATTACTATGAAATTCTGGTAAAAAAAAAGTATTTAATAGATGAAGCAAATTCTTTAAACTTGCAAAAAAATATATAAATAGTTATAATTATAAAGTGACATATGCAGACTTAAGTTTTTTTATATGAGCTTTATTTAACATGACTTATTTCATGATAAAAAGGGTAGAGTTTTGCAATCGATTTTTTTTACTTATTGGCTTATGTACTATAGCAATTTCGTGCATTTATGTGATCTCGAAGACATTATACACTTTCAATAATTTCAAAATTCAATGATAAATTAATAAATTAAGTTAATTAAACGTTGAATGCGTACGAGTGAAGACATCAGATGATGAAGACGGTTCAAAAGCCTGCTGGCATAGGAGTAGCGCCTCTTCCCCGTGATCTGGGCGTCCCGGGCTCGTGTATGGTTGTTCTTCTGTGTTCTACTGTCAATGTGCCCCCCCTCCTGTAAAAAGAGGTTGTGCAAATGAATGTGACGCATAAAATAGATAAGTCTTACTCTTTGCCCTAGTTGGCGCTACTGAACAAGCAAGAGACGTCCACTCGGCTTAAATCGCGGACAGTTAAAGTTAACTGCCATTGGGCTTATAAAGTGCCATAAGTCACAACAACATATGATTCAAAAAATTGATTTCTAGACTCCGTACTATTTGTGATAATGAAATCTAAATTAAAAATTAAGGTGTAAAAAAGGCTAAAATAAAATACCCTTTTTGGTACACTAATAAAAGTGTAACAGTAGCGCATGAATTTAAAAGGGCTTGTTTTTCAATGATTTTTTAAAACTAAAAACTTTTTTTTTCAATCAATTCATAACAGCAGTAATCTTATAATTAATACGAAGTTTCTCTTAAAAGCAGAAAGCATTTACAATCTCTTTACTTAGTTTATAATAATTGCAATAAATGTTTATGTATTCGTAAGAATAAAAAAGAATGATTTCTGTATCTCAGTTTTGCCGCAAATAGTATAGATTCAACTATCTAAACTTTCTCTGTTTTTTCCTGCGTGTTGGTGGATTTTTTGAGTATAATTCATCATCTGTCCGAAAAAAATTTACTGTTACTTTCTGTATACTTCTACTGTAGTATTCTTCTACTCTTGCTTTTAAAGCTAACTTGAATTTAATATAGGGAAATTACTTCCTATTAAATTCTTTCTTTCATATTTAAGTTTATTCTTATTTAAGGTTCATTTTGGAGCTTTATTTAATTCATTTTATTGTTGTATGAAATATTCTATAAATCTTTTCTTTGTAAGATTTAATCTAGTAAAACCTATATCTAATGTAATTTCTTTGTAAGATCTAATTTTTATTTTTAATGCTTTTTTAATATCAATTTTTAATGAAAGAAAGCATATGCTCTAATTCTACTTCAACTAAAATTTAAAGCGCTTTTAGCGGAGAAATTAATCAAAATTGTAGTTAAACCACCTACATCGGCTTATTTTTAATCATTATTTATAAGCAATGCTTAAGAACAAGACTAAATAATTTTACAAAGAAATTAATTTAGTATCACAAGCAACTATATAACTCCATTATATATTTAATATAAACTATTACAGTAAAATTTATTTAAACGATTTTATAAAATTTCAGAGCGTGAAACTATAAATGATAATTGAGATGAGATTATTTATTTCTTAGCTGCAATATTATATTTTATTTAAGAACAATACATAATTAAATCATTTTTAGAATTTTTCAATATAAAACACGTTTTCTTTTTTCTTTTTTTTACGTTTCGAATTCAGCCGGCAACCTGGTATGGGGTAGCGCATCGTCCCCGTGATATTGGCGTCCCGATTCGGGCGTGGGTGTTATTCTGTGTTCTGTCTGCGAGGTGTGCGAATGTGCCCTTCGAAAAAAGGGGTTTCGTAAACGAGAGTGACGTATGAAGTAGCTAAGTCGTATACTTGGCCCTAGTTGGCGCTCCAGAAAAAACAAGAGACTCTTACTCACTTAAATTGCTGGCAGATAACAGTCAGTGGGCTTGTAAACTGCCGTAAGTCACAACACGTTTCGAATTAAAGACAGAAGTTTTATAGGGGATTTTTTTAGGAACTATACTCTACCCAAACCTTGTTTATTCATCACTGGAGGGTAGAAGAAATTGAAACTTTTTCAACACAATGATTGCAAAGACAAATGAATGGTTATAGAGAACTGATATCAGAATCGATCTTACCTTCTAACTAGGAAGGATTGTTCATTTTATGTTTGATTTTTGAAATAAAGATGAGCATTATAGCAGTAATATATTTTTTATAAAGCAATTTATAAATAGAGTTACAAAATACTGACATTCTGCTTTCGCTGATATTATTTATAATCGTGTCAGTTTATACTCGCTTCATTTGATCAATAAATACTTAATTTTGAAATCCACAGAACAGCATGAAGGGAAAAAACTCATAATGTCATTTAGCAGCGCAAAAGGACTCATTACTACATTTTGCATGACATTTGCTATTAATGTTAGTCGGGAAAAACTGAAAAATCAAATCAAATAAATTGATTGACAATTTTCTATAACAGTAGAGATTTTGTGAATGAAATTTGAATCTGACTATTACTTACGCAGTTTTCTTAAATAAATTATTAAAAGTCATTTCATTTATTAATTTTGATGTGTAAATGCTCAACTAAATGCACCAAACTCTATGTCAAACTCACTTTCTATACAAGGTAAACAAAGGGAAACATGACTAAATTTTTGCATCTGATTGCGGAATATCGATTAATTTTTCGGATTAACGTTCCAATTTCAAAGCTGCATTATAGCTGTTCAAATTGAAATTTTCAACTGTTGTCAGATGAAACAAATGAATTTCTTCTTCAAACGATGAATTTTCAGTGAAATTCGGTTCCAAATCCGAAATTCACTGAAAATTCAGCCAGTCTACTTCAGCCACAGTCTACTTCAGCCACAGTTGAAACTTGCATCTCAATTCTATCATAATGTTTCCAGCCATTTGGCCTGTTAAGAAAATATCGCGAGAATCAAAGAAGTGAAAACAAATAAAATAGATTTTCGATTTAACACCAAAAAGGGCGCCTAAATTACAATCTCAAAATATACAAATGGATGTTTCGATTCCTTGCATCTATAATGAGATTTACGATTCAAGGCAAAATAGATCATTGAAGTATTTTCTCCATCTAATAAATTTCAGGCTCTCATGGCTATAATTTTTATAGGCGATATTTAATTTTTAAGACTTTTATTTATGAGCCTGACAAAGCTTTATATAGTAATAATTTGGTGTATATATTGATGTAGAAGAAAGGTATATAAATCTATATATGATCGTTGCATTTTCTTAATTAGGCTTACTACACTAAAGCTCAAAATTTGAGAATTTGGGAATAATCCTTTTGGTGAATTATCCCTAAAGCACTGGGCAGATTTTAATGAAATTAGATATAACATAAAAAATAAACATACATTTAGATGCAACATAAAAAAATAAACATACATTTAGCCACAACATTCTGCAGTTATGGTCCGCACGCAAAATCATGAATGCTAAGGTTACACATGAAACTAGTCGGGAAAGACTGCACTCAATTATGGTTTATGAATTTCACTTTTGATTACGTGACTCAGAAGGGACGAAAAGAAAAGAGAATATCAAAGGCAATTATTTTAATATAAAAATATACTCCGTCATATTAGTCCCAGAACATCCGTTTTTTTATATCTTATGATGTTTTATTCATTTAAGAAATAATTTCATCTTTTAGGTTTGTTTGTTATTTTTTCCTTCGTTGATGCTAAAAATAACTTAATCTGAAATTAAGTTAATGTGGGCCTGGAATATAGGAACACCCGGACAATGTAGATACCTTCGTGACGAGGGAAGTGTAAAGCAGTCTCAAACCCCAAAAGAATAATTAACTTTTCTGGTTATCTTAAACTATTCTCCGAGGACAGATTATCTCGGTAAAGTCTGCATTTTTTTTCACCACAGAATCATTAGCTTTCTTTTATAGACAAAGATTTTGTATAAAATTGAAATCTTAAAAGTTATCAAAATAATTCCTTGATTTATTGGATAAATTTCATGCGTATCAAAAGCATAAAATGGCCTCTTCCGGAATAATATTTATATTTATTTCTTGTATCTCTGCTGAGAATTATCCAGTTTAAAATGTTGTAGTTACAAGTCACAGAACAGAATATCTGTTTCTATTTTTCTAATTATTTCGTTTGCTTTCTTAAATATTCATATTTCAAGTGAATTATTAGATATAAACCATTTTTCAGAAATTAGAAAGTAGAAAGGAGTCTCGCAATTCTGAATCGTGATTAGAGGAAAAAAGCGATATTTAATATGAAATCCCAATCTTAAAATTTTTGCATAACACTAATCGGGATACATTTAATCTTCAAGAATATCAAGACGCTATCATGGACTGACTACTCCGACCCACTAGAAGGCACACGGAAAAACTGGAATGACAGGACCGCCACGATAGCAACATTGGGTCCTAAGTGCCATTATTGGCTACGGTACAACCCTTCCCTGAGAAAGTACGCCCCGTCATCGATGGGAGATAGCCACCCCTTCCTTTTCGTATACCCACAAGGGTGACGAGAACCAGCCACCATGACGGAAGCTTCTCATCCTCAATTACGAGGTCCCCCTCCCACACACATACTTGGGATATATCAAGACGCTATGCAAAGTTAGACTCTGTCGGAAGTAGTTCTCCAGGCCATTATCTTCCAAATGTTCTACTCTTCGAAAAAAAAATTAATTGTTTCAATTCTTCGAAATTCTGCCGCAGACCACTGTGAAGTTTAAAATTTTTATAATAAATTTAAAATATTAATTTAATTTTAGAAGAAAAACTCTTTTTTTTTTTTTGGAGAAATTAGGTTAATTTTCATCAAAAGCTTTCCGGACTATTCAATTTTTCTTAATACTATCGTATGCTTGCATATGTGTTATTTATTTCGTAGAATTGTTAATTTAATTTTTCAAATATTCAAATTCAGTGCCAACGTTTCATTCCCATAGTTTAATTCCTTCTTGGTGTTATTGCACTTTTATTTTCCATCTGTGCTTACCCGCAGAGGCACCGCTTCGAGTACGAGGATAGGAAGCTGTTGTACTCGATGAGGTTGTATAAGACTCTGTACATACATTTTAATTTTTTGCCCCAAATCAAGGTTATCCTGCTGTTGTAATATTGATGTTATATCTGGATCGACGATGAAAAGTACCTCATTTAACTCAGAAAATTTTTGTAGTGGACTCTATTCTGCTTTTAAGGCACATTTTAGGAGCCTATCTCCATCTGGGTCGGTTGGTAGGATAGGTATGAATCTTTCAAACTATTTTCTGCATAGTTATGGAGTTATGTTTATGTTCTTATCTCTCTCTGTAGTGATCCGGTTATTCAAATACCTCAACAGATGATCTTTATAGTTTTCAATTTGTGCAAAATATTTTTTCATAAATTAAAAAAACAAAAAATTGTTCAAGACATAATTTTGGACGATTTTTTCCAAGCCGGCAAACCAGATCTGGGGACTGAAAAAAGGTGGAAAAATCGATTTCTCGGAGTCATAATAGCATATGTGATTATTGTCAGAGGAAAATATAAATACATGGTAAAAAAATTTAAATTTTCTTCAAAAACAAAAAAAATCTTTACTAAGCAGTGCTTAATTTATGTATTTTCTAACCGAAATATAATTAAAATAAAATTTTCAAATGTTAAGAGTTATCCAGTTTTGCTTTCTTTATAATTTTAAAAAAAACTTGTACAATCATGTCGTAAAAAATTTATGAAAAAGGCATGAAATTTTTAGATATGAAACTTTTCCTAATTTCAATTGAAAAATACAATGAAGCATATAATTTATGCAACAAACTATGTTTCGTTTCAGGATACAGCTATAATATATGTCAATAGGCGATTTAATAGTTGTAAATGAAACATTTACAGGAATTATTACACAAAAACTATTACTATTAAAGTAATAGTAGTAAAGTAGTATTTTAAAACAATTCATGTTTTCAAAAAGCATATATCTTTAAAAAATTGAGGAAAATAATTAAAGAATATTTATTTAGATTTAAAATATTAAAATCTAATTCTCTAACCATCTTTACTTACATTTGATATTGTAATTGGATAAACTTCTTTTTAGCGCCTTCGATACAATTAAACTGCAAAAAAGACTGAATATTTTACCTTCAAAATCATATCTTTTAGAAAAGAATTCATTTACGCTTACTTAATTTTTAAAAAAATTCTTTCAAATATGATTCATTAAAATTTTAATTGATTCATTAAAATTTTAAAACCAAAATAAATTTAAACCATTTACTGTTAAAAACCATCCATTAGTAATTTTATTAATAAATAGTATTAAGAGGTTTTATGAACACAAAACAATGCCTAAACTTGTAAATTAAATGTAACAAATATAACATTAAAATATCTGTTATTTTATAAGAATGAATTATTGCATGTATGTCTTAATTACACATGACAAAGAACAATACTAAAGGCATAAAACAAAAGTATATTTTATTATGTTTTTTTCAAACCGACCGAAATGTCTATGTTTTTTGAAAATCCCGAAAGAAAGTCTCAAAGGATTAAAACCTATTTTCTTTTATAGTATACTGGAACGAAAATGTTTTGCTGTCTATAATAATAAACAATATCCGAAATATCTTTTCCTTTTATGAATCTTGTAATCCTCGTATACCAGAAAGCTTTATTTAAGGGCAAAACAAGAATTCAAAAATTTCTTTTTGTCGGTGAAATAAAATAAACATATTTTTATGAAATCAAAATTAGATTGTTTGTATTTTATTATCGTGTCTTATTATTTCTCTAATAATTCGAGTGGAATAATTTTATATCCAAATATTTAAGGTGAATTCTTAAAACTCAGGATTTTTTTCCCTAAAAATTATAAATCCGAAATGCGCACAGTTTTTCTCAGAATTTTAATACTTCAAAGAAAATCAAAAGGTGTTTTTAACCGACGAATAACACATACTGATAAATAGAGGGTATTTATACATTTTCACTATGATTTCGGTAACAATAAAAGCAAATGCTTTAGAATAAAACATTCTAGCAACAGCGTGCCATTTGAAATGAGAAAATTCGTTTGCTACTTTTTATTTATTTTTCTTTCAAGATATTGTATATAAATTAGCTGTGGATTGAGGATATGTTTTTATGCTTTCCGAACACAAATATTCTTATTCCATTGTTCAAAAGCATTATGAAATGTATGATATTAAAGCTTAATTGAAAGGGAAAAAGGTCAATCATTATTTCAACATAGAAATAAGACTTCAAGCGAATACCTGACGTATTTCTTAAGTGAAATTGGTAGTAATAAGAGAAAATTCTGACGATGCAAAAATGAGTTGCAAAGTTATTAAATGTATCTTGAGCAACAATAAATAAAATAATAAACCAAAATCTACAATTATATCACATAATGTTCACCAAATTTTGTCTAGGCATTCGGCTCAAAGCAGAATAGTTTGTAGAGAACCTGCACGAAAACAGGAGAAAAATAAAACCAGAAGAAAACTATTTAACGAAATAAAAACAAAAATACATTATGCGCTTTATGAAGCATGCATTTAACTGAATGATAACAATAAAAATAAATCTATTTGTAAACGAAAGCGAAAATATATATTAAGCTGCTTCTGTTAATGCTAAGAATGTTCAGTAAAGGGTTTATTACTGTTGCAGAGTTCTCCTATATAGGGATAATAATAACATGAAGAGGGAAAGAAAATGTTAAAATCAATTCAGCAGGCTATCAAGAAAAATTTTTCAATCGGTATTTACAGAAGATATTCAATTTCTTTATCCCAATGATTTTCAAAGATTGAAAGTCATTGAGATAAAGAAATTGGGATATTAGGATAAAGAAAGAAGAAACATGGGGACCAGACAAAACAACAAATCTTCAAAAAGCACCACTGCATTCTTTGAAAAAATGATGAGTGATACAGGTATCAAATATATACTTTTTCAACGTAATCCTGCGAAATCCCTTGATATTTGACCTACGGACACACGTGCCTTTGGTCTGTTGAAAAAGAGTTCTTTCTAAATGCAAACTCACAACGATTGATGGATTCTAGAAGATAGTAGAATATGAAAGTAAATCATTACCTTAGGAAGTTTTAAGAAAAGCTCTTAAATCCTAGAAATCACAATGCAGACTTACTTTCCAGATAAAGGGGTTATCAGATCGAATATTTTAAAAAAAGCTTTTATATTCTGAAAATTAAATAAACGTCTGCCCCCGAAACAGTTCTAAAATAGGCAAACAACCTCTGCAATTTTAAAACGTAATTTAATGTGAGCCCATGTACTTTTGTTTTTCCAAAGGGATGCTCTTTAATAGCAAAATGTAATACATACGATTAATAATTCGCAAATAAAACTTTTCCATTTAAGTCTTTTTGCCTTAAGGTAATCAAAATATTATTTGTTCCTGTTTTTACATTTTACTGTCCTCAATTGATTTTTTTAAAAGTGAATTTGTTTCATATTATAATATAAATGTTTCTTTTACTACAGAACAAAGAGAAGCTTTAAATTGTTTTGTATTTGTAATTCATAAACAGAATAGAATTACAGAAGAGTGATCAACTCAGATGCAAGGACAAAATTATGGTTCACTTACAACAACAAAGTATTTTAATCATGTTGTTTCAAGCAAGACTTGTTTTTGGAATTATGTCCGAATAAAAGTGCAGAAATCATTTCAAATCGCAGAACATCAACTTTAGAAATCGATTTTTTCAATGGATTTAAAAAAAAAGAAAATTACCGTTTACAAACTGTACATTTACAACATTTAAGGCAAGAAAATTGCCGTTACATATTTTTTTCACAATTTCAGATTTTTTATGCTAAACTAACCAAACTAATGAAAGAATTTGAAGAGATTTAGTATCAGTTGGTATTAATTTGTCATATCTTAATTTGTTTGTCAAATAGGATTAATACTTTCAGGATTACAGTATTTCGAATATTGTTGAAACAAGCAGAAATATACTCCTTTCTACTTTTTCGCATGTTATGCAATACAGTTTTTTGTGTTTAGTTTTGCAGCATTCTTAATAGAATCAAACATTCATTTTTAAGCTCCTTTTTGAACAGATTAAGTCTAAAATGTGATACATATTTATAATGTTGGTGTTCAAATATCTTTGTTTATGACATTTGTCGTGCTTCCACACTTGTACGGACAAACAAATTGATACACAGTCTTCTCATGGAAAAAATTATTTCAAAATTAGAAATAACTATCTTTAATTCTGGTATAAAGATCATATACTAAAACTGTTTCATCTAACTGTTTGGTGTGTTTTTGAATGACGTCGTTTTCGAATAGACCGATATGCAATTATTTGTTTTGGTTTCGATTTTCATTTGATTTGACAGATATGATCCAAAAATCGGCACAGTTCTACTTTACAGTTCTGAAGATAAAAGAATACCAAATCTAGCTTGTTTCATTTTTATATGTGCACGGAATGGCAGACATAGATGTTTTCCATTTATGCAATCCATCCAAAATTTGATACAGACTTAAATTTCAGTGTAAGGGACATATATAAAATTTCATATGTTTAGCTTGTTTCGTTTTTGAGTTTTTACATTTTCCGTTTCTTTTCACTGATTGACATAATTCCTAAATTAATTTTGAATTCAGGGAGGTCAAAAATGCTAAGGTGCATCTAAATCTCATTGAAATTTTTGAAGAATGCAATATCTAATCCTTTTTTACATATACGAGAAAGTTAAGTATTTTTCAAATTTCTATTGAGATGCAAAATCATTACGCAGAAACAGTAAAATATAAGTAAATGTTCTGTTTCTTTAAGAAAATTTACGAGCGGTTTTCTTATCATTGCTAGTATAATACACTGTACAATACTTAATATGTGAACTCTCTTGCTTATAATATATTAGTTAGATCAAGGATTATAGTACGACCCACCACCAGACTAGCGAAACATTCCTCGCCAAATCCCAGAACTATCTTAGAGCATGAAAGTTGCTTTCACTTGAGAAGCATTCAATTTTCGAAGTATAGGGTTGCTATTAAAATTATGCAGATTGACTCATTTGGTGAGTTATCGCTTCACAAAAATAAAAGTTTGATCACCATATCATAATGCATGATTTAAGCAATTCTGTTAATATATTGCGATAAAAACCTTGGTTTAAATCCCGTAACAATTAGTTTTTGAAATATTTTCTTTTGACAAATTTTATTTTGAAATGAAGAAATCAACGTCTGATGTAACATCTTTCATATCTCCATGTGCCTATCACTTTCATTAATTGATAAAATTACAGAAATAGAAGCCATTAAGGTTATTGTTTTAGAGTCTAATAGAGGAATTAATGATTTCCCAACAATTATTTCTGCATTCATTTATTTTTGTCTTTTTTAATTTATCAATTTCTTTTCTTAATCATTTTTAAATGACTAAAGAGCCGTTTTATATATCACTTAATGACAGTTAATTGTTTCCACATATAATTTTAACGCTGCAGGTGTCAAAACTTAAGTTCTAACAAAAATATATGCTAAAAAAGCTGTTAATTTTTTTTCAATGCATTCACAAAAAAAAAATAATAACTGTTACTTTGTGAACGGTTCGATCAATTTTTACAGCACGTCCACACACTATTAATTTTTTACTGATTTAATCTAAAAGTTCTACAAAGATCTCTCTTTGAGATGAAAAAATGAGATGCCGAGGTCTTTAATTTGTTATGGTCTGACAGTTTTGTAAATTAGGAAATAAAAAAAAATCCATCTCTTGCTTCATATTTCTTAAACTTATTGATTTAGTAATTTATCAGCTTTTAAAAGATCTCCACCCTTGCAAGAGAGCAGATTAAATAAAAAATGGTTCAAGTCAAATGAATTACTTGAACAGCTTTCTTAATTCATCTTAACAACAAATATGTTATACTAACCTGATTTAATTTCCGCATATCAAGCAGCAAACAAGTTTGATCCATTTAATTTTTTAAAATCTGAATGGGTTTAGATTAAGATTAAGTATTTAGTGAAATTATTTTATAGCCTTCATCCTAAAGTAAAAAATAAACTTACGTAATAGTATAGACATCTTGTTTTTACGCAATTATACACATTTTCAGTTTTAAATTATATTTTACTTTGAATTCCAATTTAAGAGTTGTATCCTGCTTTTTTAAAAATGTATAAATAGTAGATTGGTTACATATTCTCAGTTTCTAACATGTTTTCTAGGTAAACGCTGATAATAGATTTTTTTTCCAGTATATTTATTAGGTATTAAAGCTTATACGTTATTTAAAAGCATATAAGCTCAAGACAAAGGAATTTAAATTTTTGATAACAATATAACTTATGATTTTCTAACTGTTGTTGTAACTCAAATTTTCATCTGTGCAACATTGGTCAATGCGCAGTATCCAATGGGGAGTAGTAAAATGACTGTCGAGAGGAAGTACTTTGGAGCAACACAATCTGACTATATGAAATTGGTGTAGACACAAAATGAAGCTCATTTGGGAATAATAGAGCAAAATGGGGTAGACAGAATCGACATATATAAAGTATGGACGTGTACAGCTCAAGATAATGGAATATACGGGGGGGGGCAAATCATTTTGAAAACAAGCTATTTAAACTATGCTAATCGATTTAAAAGACAAAGTAAAATAAAAAATATATATATAAGCAAATAAGTAAAAAAAGCATTTTGAGCGCAAAAGAAAAAGTGGCTTTTCAAGCTGATTTTATGCTGCAGGATATAAACCAGAGAAAAGAAAGTTTCACTGAATTGCATAAAATGTAATGGACATCTTAGCTTATTATCTTGAGAGCTTCTTCTACATTTTTGCAATTTAATTATTGACTTCACAATTCAGTACTTGTTTTTTCTTACAACTTTGTTTCTATCGTTTCTTAATTTAATTTACAAAAAAAAAAAAAAAAAAAAGATTTAGAACAAAAAAGGATTCAACATATTTTGTAATATATAGTCCTACTAATGACAGTATCGATGGCAGAATGCACTATGATTCTGTAGATCTGTCTGACATGCAATGTTATTAATTCTTTTCAATCAGCATTGCTAACATTTACAGAGTTTACAAGCCGCTTAAAATGATTCCACTGCTTAAATTCATATGGAGAGAGATCAAGTGAACAAATGTGTAATGCATAATTCACACACACACACACATAGATTTGATAAGAAAATCAAATTGCAATTTTTAGAGGATACGAATTTAGTTCGTTACTGAAGAAACATTTCAATATTAAATTGTTGATTCAGTTTTGTTTAATCGAATACAATGTTCTTTTCTCTCATTCTAATACCTATTTTACTGAGGAAAAATAAACTGTAGTGCCACCTTTACAATTGGTGCCGAAAATT
>JAPMOR010043764.1:724907-761831 GCA_026543865.1 Argiope aurantia
CATAATTTTCATAGTTTGAAAACTGCTTAACTTTCTCAAACACAGCTGTAACAGTTCAGCTGTATTTAGAAAGCAACAATACAGCTTGCTTTGCACCTGCATCAGTAAAGATAGTCAAAAGGATTTAAGGAGTGAGCGTTATAACTTTCGTAATACTATCCTTTTTCAAACACGGAAACCCTCCATGTTTCTGAGCCTGTTCTGATAGGCTTTAATTTCAATGATATTGGAAAGCTGTTTTTTTTTTTTATGTTTTTTTTTTTTTTTTTGCTAAACAATGTATAGAAGCATAACGAAATAGTACCAAATAATAACAACAAAATAGTACCAAAAATGAATATCAAAATTGGAAAAAATTAGATGAAAGAAAAAAGTCCTCATAAAGAACTCCATAGAAGGGTAAGGGATAATATGCAATAAGTATGCTCACTGCACATTACCCCTCTGCGCAATAAAATCGTCCAAAAATGAAAGGTGTGGCTTTCTGATGCGAAAGTAAAATGCGTTAAAATACGAATACAAAAACTAAATCTATTGATCAGCTCTTTGCTTTACTTTTTTTCAGTATATTTGAGCAATATAGCACATTTTGTATGAAACTTCGTACTCTGATGATACTTCAGTACTCTCTTGCCTTTATTTTATCAATAGATTGGGTGTAAAATCGGATACTCATTTATATTTTTGGTTTCATGATTACATGCAAATTTCATTTACCTCGCTTATTGTGTTTTTAAGTGTTGATTCTACATACAGTAGGATAGACAAATAAACAGACAATTTATCCTTTAAAGGAGTACTCCAAAATTCCTCCTAGTTCTACACGATTATGGTAAAGACCATTCATCTTGTTGCCTCTTTGACTTATTTTTTCACATGTACACGAATATTCAGGTCGATATACAGTCATTTAGATGATAGATTTGGTCCAAAATTTTTGGATGTATTATTTTAATAATAAAGCCATGTATCAAATTTTATTTGCTTAGTTCATTGTGTTTTTGAGTGAATGGGTTCGCACTCACTCCAATGCACAGACTTCCGATAAATTTATTCAATCCAAAAATTTGAAAGAAATCTGCAATTCTGATGCTAAGACTACAGGTAAAATTTCATAAGCTTAGCTTTTTTGACGTAATAGACAGACTAGATGAAATGATGGGGAAGAATAGGACGGTAGACATAATTTCTGGTATCTTTGGGCACCTATAGATTCATCTTTGTTTTACGAATATCTTTTATTTGTATGACACTTCGTATAGGAGAAAGCAACGATAGAAAGAAAATAATAAGTGAAGATTTTCATATGAATGAGAAATAATTTCTGATGCTTATAATAATGGTTAAAAAAATAACCACGCCTACAAAACATGCAAACGGTGATGAGTAAATAGTGTAGATTTTGAAGAGAAATTTTAGAATTAAAAAAAAACTGGCGAACCATTAATTTCTACAGAAGCAACTATAATTGAAGCAATTTTGAAAATGTACGATACTCTGTCCTTCGTTTTTGGACTGCATGTGTTGCAGCCCGCGGCAGATCATTAGAAAAACTTTCAGAATATTTAATATAATTTTTGCAAATATCGTAATTGATGCGATATTTCATATGCCCTATATGTGGGTACTATAGACAAAGCACGTCTTGGATACCATTTCTTCCCCTTTACAATTTCCAAAATCCGTTATTTTTTTAACAAATTTCATTTTATAACCATATTTAAATAACAACTTTGAACAAATGAAATAGCAAAATATTTCATTGTGTACCAGTTTCAAAAGAAATGATTTTAGGGCCTCTCAGAATATAAAAATTCAAAATTAAATAAATTCGAAAAATTTTTCATTAAATTTTAAAAGGGATTTTCAACAAAATATTGTAAAAAAATTTTAAAAATCAGAACAATCTAAATAATTCTAAATTATAGGATTCGATCATTTTTATTAAACAACACAATTTTTTTTGAAATTGTAAAATACCATTATATAAAAAATTTTAAAAATTATTAATTACGATTTTTGCTAGAATAATATTCTAAAATTTAATATACTTGATTTTAATTTGAATAAGTTCGAATGCATGACCTTTCTAAATTAACAAATGCACAAAATTAAATTACCCTGAAAATACCCTTGAAAATATCTCGATATCCCTACGTAGTTGCCTGTTTTCCCAATTTGATAAGCCGTCCACGACTTTTGACATATTTTATTTCCCCTTAAAATTGTAACTACTTTTTCTGTTGCACCTTCTGTACGGATATGTTTATGGTAATCAATTTATTGATATTTATTTGGTAATATTTGTATCTAGATGGGATTTTGCAGCTCATTTTGTGTTGCAATGTAATAGCAAAACAAATATAGAAGCAAATATAAATATGTTTTACTTAGTTATATTTACGTCCTGCTTTTAAAACAATATAAGGACTATTATAGAACTGACCTTGTAACTTTGAATCATGGTTAAATGATAATAAATCCAAACTAATGAGGGGGCATTTTACCAGGACGAGTTTGACCGTACACCAGGATAGTTTACACTATGGTTCTCCGAGGGAGTCGAGTTTAAACTACTGTGTGACCCCAAGCTTACACTTTGCTAGCAAATTCTGGTTTGGTTTAGTCATATTAACGTCCCGTTTTTTTAAAGAAACACTAGGGCTATTTTGGGACGGACCTCGTAATTTTGAACCGCGGTCAGATGACGAGGACGACACCTGAGTTGGCACCTCTTTCTCCACAACACACCAGCGGGAGGACCTTTGGTCATGACGAATTTAACGTGCAACAGACCCCCTTATATGACGGTTCTTCGGTGGAACCGAGTCACGTACCTGAAACCCTCTGGTTCTGAAGCCGAGACCTTGCCACCAGGCCACCGTGCCCTCAGCAAATCCTGGAAATAGATCGAATACTGCAGAAAAGAAAAGAAAAAGAAAGAAAGAAACCCAGTAGAATAAGGGATTGAGAGAGAAAAAAGATGAAATGTTTGGAAAATGAAATGGAAATATTTATTTTACATTACTCGGAATGTCTCAACGCATTTCAGGTTTCAAATTCAAACAAAAACAATATCCTTCGTATCCGTTTTTAGTTTCACATTATTCAATGCTCAAACAAAAATATTGATATAAAAATATTAAATAAGCTGAATTGAGTCAGTATAATTGTGGTAAAGTCGGATTGTGAATGTACAATATTGTTTTAGCCGAGCTATAATGCAATCACTACATGAAGTAAAAAGAATCTTGTATATGAAAATTTATTAGAAGGTGTTTGATTGTGTTTATTGCATGGCGATACCCGAACGAAGCAATAAATTACAAAAATGTTTAAAATTTTTGAAAAAGCGATAGATTTTAGAAATCGCAAAAAGATATAAAATAATTTTATTTTGCACGTTAGAATTGTGGGGCAATTAGACACAATTAAAACTTATCGATTTGTTTTTATATTTAAAATTTTCTGTAGAGATTATAGAATTCGTATTCGATTTTTTTATACTCAATCTTGATTTTTTGTGCTCAATCTCAATGCTAATTAATAGAGAATTTTAAATGTTTATTAATTAGAATTGGAGTTCTTAATGAAGTATCCTCCATTATCTTTCGCTAAAACAAATTTATGCTGCATAACATTCTGCTTATATTTATTTAAAAATTCACTAATTTTTTTATTCCAATATTCTTCATCTTCAACATCAGTAAACTAAAAGTCCTTTTCTAATCCAAAACTCCTTGCATTTGAATTGGATATCTTCAAATTTTCATCTTTTTGTACTCTTTCTGGATCACATAATTAGATTGCCCAATCTGTACCTAAAATTTCGACTCTTTGGATTGCAAATGGATATAAAACTTCAAATCATTCATTTCACACCTTTTATTCTAGTGAAATGGCATTTTTCTGCAACGAATCATATAATAGGATTGTGAAATCTGTAATTATGTGTTTGGTGATTTTTGATAGTAAATGAAATCTTGGTGTAACCTTGTTGAAACTAATAACTTTACATTATTTCTATAACATATAATAAATCCTATAAGTGGATTGCAAAATCTTTATTTAATAGTTTTGATTTTTTTGGGCCACATGTAGATTCATGAAGTGAAAAGTTTGAAATCATTCATCGCACACCGTTTTTAAATCATATAAATAACTACATTGCAAAATCTGTACTTAACCTTCACAATTTGAACCGCAAGCTGAATCTCGGGTAAAATTTTGAAATCGTTCGCTCTGATTACTGATTTTTGCACTCCTGAGAAAGAGAACAAAAAATATATTTATTTTATGAACAAATCATCGATTTCTAAAGTACTAAAAAGCTTCATTTTTTTGTTTATTAAATTAAATGTTTACTTAAACAAATATTACTTTGGCAGTAAAATGAATGACATTTATCGTGTAAGAGTAACACATTTTATACTCTTTATAAATGAGTTATTCTCTTAGTGATTTAATTATTTTAATTTTGCAGAGCTTTACTCTTTCTGCAAAGTTTGACATTATTTATCCACAATTTTGTTACATTTATTCCATTTTTTTAAAACTAATATCTATTTATCACACAAGTATATATTGAAGAGATGTGAAGATTTTAATTTCAATCCGCATGTTTATTTCATTCGAAAAATTTTATTTCCCAAATATATAAATTTTATTATTCACCAAAGAAAGATCAATCTGCTGAAAAATATAATTATAAAACATACGATGGAATTTATCTCATATTAAGGTATTTTTGTAATAAAATATTTAAATAAATAAATAAATAACAACATGGCGGCCTTCGATATAAATTAATTCGTATAGCGTAATAAAAAAATATAATTACTTATCATGTAGCATGTTAAATCGTCGAGTATTAGGTGTAAGATAAATTTATTATTTTCGGAGACTTTTGACTTCAGAGAAGAAAGTGTATATGATTACCTACTGTTACTATATGCATTAAGTTTTAGTTATCGTTTGGAAGCAATCCGTGGGTTAAAATGGGTAAAGAGCTTGTAAGTTTAAGTCGATCAGATGTTGAGGACTGCATTTGAGCTGGCATTCCTCTTTCCAAACACTCGAACCGCGGCAATGGAAGGATGTTTGATCCACAATGTCAGATTTATCGTGCTCCAGGCCTGCAAATTTAAAGAAGTTTAAAGAGGGTTTTGAAATTGAAGGTCTCCGACCTCAAAGACAAGATTTTTGGAATATGTAATTTCGGAATTTTTTAGAGTATTTTTTAAAAAAAGTAATGATATGCATAATTACAAATTTGATACAATTTGAAGCATAAATTAATTTGATTGTGCATGTCTCATATAAAATGAAGGTATCTCCCTGCATTGTGTTTGAGTTCATTTTATTAAAAATGGTCATTTAAAACGGAATCTGGAGAAAAATAAAAATTCAAGAAAGATGTTGAAAGATCAGCGTTACTTTATGATACATAAATAATTTAAGTGACATTTAACATTTAACCCAAATGCGACAAGAGAAGCATATATTTTAATATACTTTCAAGCTGTGCAAACAAACATGAGGTGAATATTACGTAATGTCTTCCTGTCCCGGAGTTCACTTCCGACACGACATTCATCATATTGATTTTAGAAAAATGAGCCTCGGTCTTATCACGTAATGTCAAAGCATAAGACTCGTTAGCATTAATGGCTCAATTCGAAGAATGAAGGTGATTTTCTTTGTAAAGGAGCATCTTTAAAAAAAGTTCCATAATTCTGTAAATAATGATTAAATGACCAGAATTTTTAATTCTTTATTTGGAAACCGTATCTGGACATTTATTTGGTGAAACACCCAATTTATTAATTTCATAAAATATTTTCTATTTCTCATTAAGTTATATATTATCGATAACTACTCAATATACAAGAATCAGGAGAGGTTTCTTGGCAGATAAGGAAAGGTTTTTTTTTATCAATCCATGCCATTAATAAAAATATTGGCAATTAAATAAATCTTTTTCTTTCTTAACATTTGAAACTTGTATTGGAACATTTAATTTCTCTAATGGTCGAAATATCGATTAATTAAACAGCTTTTCATCTTTCATTAAGGTACCTTATATAAAATCGCTAATGACTAGAAGAAGAGAGGGTGAAAAGTCCTCTATAATTGCGAGAATCTCGATAATTGCGCTTTTTTAAAGTCCTCTAATCTTTTGTATATGCTCTCTATAAAGAGAAGATATGCTTTTCTTCGTAGGTGAGGACTTAGTTTAATTTCTTAATATCTCTTTTAGAAGTGACATGAGAGCTATTTTAAGATAGATTTCATAATTTTGAGCCTCGATCAGATAACGAGGAAGATACCTGAGCTGTCACCCCATTTCCAAAATTCCACAACATTAATTGAAAACTCGTTTAGTCCAAGGAGTTAGATTTAACATGTACCTGGCTCATATACAAGGTGGAATCTTAGCCGAATCGGGTTTCCAGCCAGTAACCATCTGGCCGTGAAGCCAAGATCTTAACACTAGGCCACCGTGGCTCCTTGTTGGTGAGGGAGTTTTGACATTTTTTTTAGGATATCAATCAAATCTTCATTGTTATTCTTCAATATTTTAAACAATATCATTGCGCTTATTTTAACTACTAAAGAATGCAGTCATTTGTATAAAGAATTTTCAACTTGATACCGCTAGATAGATATATTTAATTTCACTTCAATGATTATAATTGGCAATTTAATCATTGAAAGCATATTAGGCAATTTCTTTAGATAACAATGAAACGATCATAATAATTCTTAATACTTTTGGGCTCTGCCCAAAGTTCTAGTACGAGAAAAATGTTTCAATGACAAAGATTTGTTGTTGCTACCTTCTGATTGTTGTAGAGAAGCTCACTACTTCATTCTGTTGACTTGCGGTGAAACTAAATTACCCAGGTTAAAGCACCAGCGCCAAGAACTTAACAAAAAGAGCTCAAAACTAGCTTTTCGTGTATGACCAATCTCAATGAAGTACGTTTCGCCATACGCGATAATGCAGTTAACAAGCTACTGTACCATTATAGCACCGCTAATAGGAAAAGCTTATATATTTGTTCATGGTAGCTTCTCATCCTCTTACTCTAGGAGATCCCTTAGTAAGGAGACTTCTGGTCAATATTAGTTTTTTGGAAATCGGCTCCAATGTAATTCAGGTGGAAGTTAGTTGCGTTTAGAGAAAGAATCTACCAAATTTTTTAGTGCATTTGTTTTATTGTTTTGACCTTACTTCTAAAGTTCATTGGGTTTTTTTACAACGCGGGTGTAAGTTCTGTGCAAAGAAAACCATATTACACGAACATGCATTAACGGATGAATTTATGCAAGTTCAGACTTATCTCTAATTTGTGATAACGCTTATTTCTAAAGAAATGCCACTTTTCTAATCTGTCGATTTTAATATATATAAGCAGTAATAAGCATAAAAGATGTCCATTCTAGCCATGGTTCAATAACTTATTCTCAAACGGTAAGATTCAGTCGTATACTTTCAGTTTAAAAAGATGCTTTAAATGATGAAAATAATAATTTTTTTTTGTTGTGGTTTGAGTCGATAATAGTATTGCTAAAAAAATCCGGAAACTAAATTCCTATTTAATTTTCAAGTTTATTTGTCATATGTAACAAAATAGTCTTGACACACTAACATTTTAAGCAAAAGAGAGAGATAGGTGCAT
Source organism: Argiope aurantia (assembly GCA_026543865.1). Classification (NCBI taxonomy): domain Eukaryota; kingdom Metazoa; phylum Arthropoda; class Arachnida; order Araneae; family Araneidae; genus Argiope; species Argiope aurantia. The sequence continues at coordinate 732,593 of JAPMOR010043764.1, forward strand.
TCTTCTGACATCAAAGTTGACCGAGTTAAGACGCTCTGAATTTCATTATTTTAAGCCAATAAGTGAGCGCCACAAGGAAGAGCAATTCGTTATTCAAGGATCGCCCTCTATCGGCTACTAAATGGTCTAAAATAGTTTAACTCAGTTTTATTCGCAGAAGCACTTCACTTTTCTTTTAATCTTAAAATATTAGTGTCAAAAATATTTTACTAAATAGGAATGGAAACCTGTATAAAAATTTATTGTAATCTTTTTCAGCAATACATTTAGTGACATAAAAGCAATTAATAGCAACACTAAAGAATAAATATGTTAATATAATTAATAATAAACATAAAGGAAAATTCTTTACTTTATTTAAAATGTGTTTCCAACAAGAAGTATATGCTTATCTCTAAAGGTTTAAAAATTAGCTTTTTGTGAGGGCATTATGTTCACAAATGCCTTTCTAAACAGAAAGCTTTAAAAGCATGAAAATTCAAAATTTATCTTCCTGTAATATCTGGCTTTTATCATGCTTTATGAGAACTATATAGAACTAAGTTTTCTATATCTTATACGAATTTACATTACACCGGTTGAAATTTCCCAAAACTCTCCATATTTGGACAGTTTTAGTTGTTTTTTTTAATTTATGCAACTAAATTTGCTTTTTATATTCCTGAATCGTCTTTTTACTAAAATAGATCCTCTGTGGGTCGATGGATGAGGAGAAATTCCTGAAATTGTTGAAAGCGTCATTGTATGCTTGATTCATAAATGCACGGAATCAGTATCCTTAAAATCAATGGATTTTTTTCTTATTCCAAGAATAAATTTAAGAGAACTGAAACTACGTGGGCGGGCAAAAGCAACTCTTGAGAGCTGAACAGAGTTGATTTTGCGTGCTTCCTTTTCTCGAGTGGCATCAAGAGCAACAAAAAAAATGAAGTGGTTAGATTTATCAAATCATACATTTTAGGAAAGCAAAGTTTTGCTATTTGAGAGTGATAGAAAAACAAGTACGCATAAATGAAGTATTTTTAGAGTAAATTTTTTTAATAAATATTTAGCGAGATGTTACTTGATATTAACTTCATAAATAATTATCGGAAATTAATAAGTAACAACAAATTTTGATTTACTAAACATTTTAAAAAAATGTTACGTGTTATGATGAGAATTATAAATATTTGGATTTTTTCTTTTTTTTACTTCCATGAAAAATTTCTGTTGTATTAAAATTATGAAAATTTAAAAAAAATAGTTTGTTTATAAAATTATCATTTATTAATACTCAGAAATAATAATCAAATACCCATAAAAGCTTCTTTTAAAAATTAATGAACGTATGAAATTTGGAAAAATTGATTTGTTTCATTAAATTCTAGACTAAAGAAATAATGAGGAATAATGTCACTTCAGTAGTATTGATGTTCTTTTACTTTAAAATATCAATCCCATTGGTTTTTTATTCTTAAAAAAAGTAATTTATTTTCTACTCGACATTATTTATTTAATAATTTTTCCAATAAAAATTCCAAAACATTTAATTAATGGTATTCACGTAATTAAATTCCTGGTTCGGCATTGTTGCACAGAAAGGTAAAATCTTCAAAAGCATTATCTCAATGAAAATCCTAACAAATATCGTATTACTCATAGAGCTGAGATACTGATAGAGAGAGTGCAACCCTACTTTGGTATAGGACAAGATAAAATCACGTGACTTGTGGACAGAATTTGTATTCACTGTAACCGCATTCTCCGTTCCCCATTATATTTCAATGGCAGATTTTTTCTTGCTTTTAACGGTTGGATTTTAAAACTTTTTAAGCCGTGGTTAACTATTGCTGTGCAATTGGATGCAAAGAAAAAGCTTCTAAGGATAGTTCTGTATCATTTCATACGTATGTACAATAAGCATATTCTGTTTATATCCATTTTAAGTCAATTTAAAATTTCGTAATATCCACCACGCAGTGATTTTGGTGTTAAAACTGAAAAATATTTCATAGTTTGGTTTAGTTATTGTATTAAATTTATTTAATTTGTTATTTAACTTCATTTAAACTGATGTAACTGCATTACATTTTGTTACTTGCTTTATTTTAATCTAGAATGTGTTACAAGTGATTGGCTGCAAGCTTGGCGTGATTTTTTTCTCACCAATACAAGTGTTTATATAAACACTATTGACCGATTAATAATTGTGTATTTATTTTAGTGCAAATAAAGTTCTTTATTATTTCCAATATGTTGTTTCTTTTTTACCATAAATATTCGAATCGTATTATACTGTAAAAACATTAAATCATCATTGTGAATGAAATAGGGAAACTAAAACGTTTTATTAAAAATGTTATATAGAAAAAATTTCATAAATGTGCTGGCAGTAATTGCATGTTTTTATAAATTTTAATTAAGATCTAAAAAGAAACTAGTGGATTATTCTAAAGATAAACTATTAAAGAAAGAAATGCTATCTTTACAGATAAAAATTTTGCCTGAATGTTAACATTTATTAATAACTTGCGATATGCACATACCCTAAAATCACCGTTTTCGTAAAAATTTCAAATTTCCTTATTATTTTGTATTAAAGTAACACATTTAAGATTCCAACAATGATTTAATTTTGTTTCTGCGGTAATTAGAAGCAAAGGTACCGCCAACACTATGAACCAGAAGCGAAATATTTAAAACTGATATTAACAAGGAGAAGGCACGAGGTTTAAAATTGAGTTCGGAATGAGATTTTGTATAATGATAGTATACATTTAGAATATTTATTAATGAAAATATTAAGACTCAATAGTCAACCTTAAAACTTTCAAATTAGCTTATGTACTAATAATGTGTTACCCGCTTGAGCTCTCGAGAAGTGTAGTGGTTAGGACACTGGCGTAAAATTCAGAAAACGTGGGTTCGATTCTGAGATAGTGTTTGCTTTTTTCTTTCTAAATTTTTTCAAAATAATTTAACAGTTTTAATTAATATCTTTTTTATTTTTTATGCAAAAATAAATATTATTCAGAATATTCAAGAAAAAATAAAGACTTGGGTCACTTTTATAATCTGCTTTTATTATAAAAAGTTTTTTTTATCTGAATGAGATAATGATAAAAGTATTTGAACATGTAATGTAAAATTAAAAAATGTTTTTGGGTAAAGAAAAGAAATAAAATGTTTACTTAAAGAAGAAAAATACTCACTTTTAATTAATGCACAAAAACAAAGGAAAAAGTAAACATAATTTAAATCAATAAACTCGGCTTCTGATGTAAAAAAGAAAACATTATATATATATATATACACACAGAGAGAGAGAGAAATTATTTAGGAAATGTTAACCGGGAATTAAAACCGACCGGACCCAATGCCGGGAAACAAAACGTTGCGCGGCAGTTTTTGAGTATACCAAGATTTGCGATATGGCGCCAAAACAGGCCAGATTTCTCACAAGTCACATGGCTCATGTTGCGTACACTTGTTTAGACTAGAAACAAGCAACTAGCTTCCTCCATTTATATCAGCTCTATGGTATTACTTCTGATTCTCAGTTGCAAAATTCGGAATACAAAGTCGTCAAAAAAATTTATTCTCTTAAGTATTTTTGTAAAGGCTGAATTTTGTAAAGAACAAAATCAAATTCTTAGGAGAATTATTATTATCATTGTATTTATTGTAGGGGTCTTAAAAATCTAATTTGATTGAAATTAAATTCAGTAACTTATCAGCAGACTCATTACATCTCGTTCTGTATGCATATTTTCATTAATTTCTATTCAATTGTCACAATAATTTATATACAATCTCAAAGCGTATGAATAAAAATGAAGTAGACCTCATTCACAAACACTCCTTCATTATCTATTATATTTTTCTCTAAATTTTAAATGTTGTATTTACAATAGAACCGTTTTACAGCACTCCTTTCCTCTGATTGACCGGACCATAGCAGGCAATTATACAGGAATTATGAACAGCAAATAATAGATCTACCACGAGCCAATAGACGAAAACAAGCACCGGTCCAGCCTACCCATAGGGGTAAAAGGCCGTAGGTAGCAAAGTGGGAGAATAAAACTTATTCACCAATATGTGCATACCAAATTAGTCTAATAGAAAAAAACCACACAGAAACTACGAAGACAGAGCACGAAGGGTCTCAATTACCCTTAAGCATCAAAGACTCGCCTCTGCCCAACCCTCTGCGGATTTACTGATCTTCTTTATTAAATGTATCGCTAATTCAGTCATTAATAAGCTAGAATGCTACTTATAAGCTACCAAATAACAGAGTGTCTTCAGACTTGTTCGAGCAACTTCATATGCTCGTACTCGAGGCCGTCCTATGAGGGGAAAAACAATTAGCATTGGTAAGAGAAAACTGCCTTACTATCTCTGAATTAAAGGTAGAATTTATTTTCTAAATACGAAATGAATCGTAAAGATGGGTATTTCACGAGAATCAATTTTTGCCAGAGGTTAAAATATTCCATTATCAGGGTTTTAATGAATTTTCGTTTCATCATCTTTGGTAGACATATGTAAAAATAAAAAAAATAAAAAAAAAACTTGCACGTATAATAATACAAATAACTTATTAGAATGAAAAGAGAGTAAAGAGTAACATTTTATACATTTAAGGCATCTTTTGAAATTCTCCTCTTTTAACAGTAACTTTTTCAGGGAATTTTTCAAAAGGCGAACTACTTTTTAAAAACCTACTTTATTATTCTAATGGAGTGTGCATATGTTCTCCGAGGCTCTCGCTTGTTTGAAATAAACATAGATGCATACATGCATTTCCGCAAAGTAGAAAACATAACTAAATTCTGAATAAAGCTTGATAAATATTTCATCGAAGTTGAACGCTCTTTAGCTATATTAGCAAATGGATGGAAAGTAAGTAAAACAAAGAACGTCGAAGTCTGGATGTTGCTGTAAAATGTTATACAGATCTTCTCAGAAATTCGAGAATGGATACCATTTATCAATTTCTCAATCAATATTGATATCCTTGTTGTTTTCAAGAATTTCATAGATACAAGAAGGTGATTTTTCAAAATTTCAAAGGTGGTTTATGGCAACTGAAGTTGAGATATAACATCTTTTTATTATAAAGAACATGATGCATTTCTTAAATATGCATTTAATTTTAGCTTCAAATAGACTGAAAGATAACAAACAAGATTATCTACAAAATCTAAAGACCGTAAATTATTCCCAGCTTTGTATTCCTTTATTTAATTTATTTATTTATTTATTACACACTATGCAATGACGAATTTACACGAATATATTTTTCTGTAATTAAATTATTTCGATAATCGATTTGATTTATTTTGTTGTGTCTTGTTTTGCTGTAAATCATGTCACCTCAAAAAGCAATTAAGATTTCTCAGTTAAAGCTAAATTAACAAATAATTATCCATTTTATTTAAATGTACATTCAGCCTAAATGTTCAATATGTATTTGAATTACGCTATAATTTCCGAAGATAGGGAATTACTCCATAATTTATTCCTTGTTTTCGGAAAATTTATAAAATGTAAGAAAGCCAAATTGCGGTTGAGTAATATTTGAATAATCATTGACATATTTCAAATTTATTTCTAAATTTTTCGAAAAAATGGGGCATGCAATAATTTCTCTCGTTAAAATTTAATGGGAGCTGGAAATTTGCTTCATAAAATGTCATCTGTATTGATTAGTATTAGTTTTCAAAGAATCATGACTATCTTGGTGTCACTTACCACGGAGTTAAAATTTAATTAACACGTTGGCTGACGTGAGACTCGACTGAAAATTACTTCTGTTCTAACCTAATTAGATCATCCCTTCACTAATATTATTAAGAGATAACAAAAAAGAAGATATGAAATTCGAAAACGGTCCGATTCACATGTGTAAGTCATAACCGGGATTGTATTAATAATTGATAATTCAGTAATGAAAATAATAAAATCTTGAACTTTCAGCAAGTGTCTAAAATTCAAAATTATATACACTAGGAAGCGAATAAAAAACCGGTTATAAAATTCTATCTTTATATATATGAAACAAGTCGAGTTAAATAAAAGTGTATAAAAATAAAGTCTATTTGTTTTATCAGTTGTCTATGGCTTCTAAAAACATATCTTGCAGTGTCAAAGTCAAATTGAATATGTCACAAGCCGTTGCATTTTTAAAAATCTTTCTTATTATTCCCAAACTTTGTGATTGTCAATTTATTCAAAAAATTTTAAAAATAAAACTCGTTTGGAATACTAATAATCAGATTTATAAATAAGCAAAACTTCACAATTCAGCTGCGATATTTCGGTAGTGGGCGAATAGTAACATCTTTACACCGTAGTACAGTTAATTGGCAAAAGAAACATCTGTCAGTGGCCTTCTTGTTTTAACAAACGCTATGCTTTTGGAAGTTGAGCAAAACTTATTCTAGAGGAAAAAAGAACGATTTTTGTTTTCGTTTTAGATATAAACGCTGCATCTTTCCAATAGAGGAACGGGAAAACTTCCTGAAAATAGGAAGCAGAAGCATCGGGAATTTGAAATTTATTTTATTGAATTCAGGGTTAAAGAAGGATTCGGAAACATTTTTAGTTGAAAAGTTTCGCATTGCATTTTTTCTTCTCGAACATCGAATTTCATTTAGTTGTAGTCTTCTTATTTTCCTCGATTCGATTTTCTGAGTTCGAAAGTTCCACCGAACCATGTCAAAAGAGTAAGTTTTCAGAAATGTATAGTATTTAATGCTCATACATTTCCAGATTTATTTGTTTTCAGTCATTTAGATTGTTATTTGACTAATATGAATAAGATGTATTAAATTGAGAATGTCTCCATTTACTTAGCTATAAATATTTTCGAGATGTCTTATAATGTATATAAATCTGTCTGTGCTCTGAAGGGCAAATAGTTAACCATATAAAATCACATCAGCCACAAATATACTTTGGAAGGTAGGAATTTACGCTAAGGAGTTATTTTTTAAATCTTAGTTAATTGAAAATTAAACAAATTATTCGTAGACAATTTATGAAAGTATTATGCAAAAAAAAAAATTATTTTATCTAAAAATGTAAAAAATTGATTTTTTCAGCTATACCAATTCTGCTGCTGGTTAATTTCTTTCCTTATTTTGAAGATTTTTGAAAATTATTTCTGTGAATAATTTGTTATAATTGAATAGAATGAAATTTGTGTAAATAATTTACTATAAAGAAATTGGGATATATCTAATTTTTCCCAAAAGCCGCTATATATTAAATCTGTCGATAAACATCCTTATGCTAGTGTGGCATAAGAATTTGAAAAGCGAGGCTTCATTATTTGACCATGGCTCTAATTTCGGCGATCTGTTCTAAAATAAACCTCTTGAAACTTTAAAAAAAGAAAGAGTCAATCCAAAATGAAATTAATCTCGTTCTAAACTTACGGTACTAACAGTTGCATTACTAAAATTTTAATTTTTAGTATGCCTCATATTAAAACCCGGGCTAACCCTTCAATAAATATTTGTTTTATAAAAAGTATTAGGTAGTATTAAAATGTAGCTTTTAAAAGTCATAACCAGAAATGCAATTGAGTTTTTTAAGAGTCCTTGAAGAAAAAATTAGCTACATTAAATTAGTTCTGTCTAGAACTAAATAAAACGAAATCGTGTCGAAGAAATATTAAAGCTCACCTAAAGCCACGACAGAAAAGAATCTTACAGTGCAATGTTAACTTATTTTCTACTTATAAAATATTACATTTTCGACTGAATTATGTACGTTTTTTTAAATAACACTTAATGCTTTGTTTTATGAAAATTAGAAAAAAATATTTTTAAAGGGGTATATCTGATTTATTTTTCAATTCGAAACAATATTGAAAAAATGAAACTATAAAAAAGAACAAGAACAAGCACCTCCTCGTACTTTATTTATTCTCAAGTTCAGATCAATTTGATTAAATTTTTATTGGATCCGGTGAATATTTTCTTATTTATCTCCCTCTATTTGTTCAAATATATTTTCTGAATTTTTTTGTACATTTGCACATTTTATGTATGAAGTTAAAAGTTCGTAGAAATAATTTGAAATGAAATATTTGATTTTCTTCACTTCAGATCGTTTTAAAACTTTTTTTATTTAATTCACAATTTTGAAGCCTCTTTGTGTGAGTTTCCTTAAAAATGAAAAAAAATAATGCTTGTCACTCTCAAATTTTTTCATTTATCTGTGCTAATAATAAAATGAACGTTGCGTCTATATGTCTATCTGCTGGCTCTTTTTAGAAATGTCTAAAGTCCGAAGCTAAATAAATTATATACAAACGGGTTTAGAACCCAAAATCCGCATATTGAAATGACTTTTTAATTCTTAATTAATTCAAAATCAAACAAAAAGTCTGCCGTGTTTTATGGAAAATATTTCCGAGAAAAATATCTCATAAAAAGTTATTTACCCAAATTAAATTTTAAAATGTAGTAATAATGTAGTAATTAAATGTAGTATTAAATGAAAAACTAATTCCATTTTTTCATCGAATCTTTAAATTGCATACTTTTAAAAAATGTGATATTATAAGAATTTATTTTGATTGTTACAATATAATTTTTTAAAGTTTTAACAAAATGCAGTTCATTTCCAATGCCTGCTTTTAATGTTCAATGTATAAATATTTCCTATTTTCACTCTCTCACTTCGCTTCTTAAATAAATTTAGTATTATATCTTTGGTAGAACTTATTTATGGATCTAAGCCCATCTTCAGGCAAAATAATTTTCACTCATATTATGTTATTCATGTATGTATGAAAATTAAATAAATATATGGTTCATAATTGGCTAAATAAATATGTTATAATTGCAGTTTGAAATAAAATCATGCATAGTCAAAATTACAAAAAAAAAAAAAATAATCTGAATTGAATCGTATATTTTTTAGTCATTTTGCCAAACGATTTTTAAAAGTTAAAAGTAATGTAATTTCATCAGATGCAAAATAATTCAAATATTTTCATTCTGTTGATCCATTAAAATTTAATTTGATCATCATTTACTTTACACTGATATTTTTTTATTCTCTAATTCTTTTCTTTGTGTTGAATAGCAATAAATCCTTTTAGCTTACTATAAAAAAATAAGCAGCAAAATATACAGATACTCGACGTGTTTAAATGAATGCAACTTTTATAATGGGCACTTCAGCTACTTACCCAGAGAAATATATAAGAAGATATAGAGTTTTTATTTGAAATTGATAATATCATAAGAAAAAAAAGCAAACTTAGGTATGATGTATCAATTTCAGATTTCGTTATAATGAATATGTTTTGTAATTTCCCTTTGATTTCGATATATTTTTCAGTTATTTCGTATGATAGGCGTTTGGAATATAGCTATTCTGAATAAATTAATGCTTTCTTTTAAAGGTACTCCTTTTTTATATTAATTTGTTTACATGCATATAGACAGAATTATTTCCAAAGGGATTCTTTTTTCTGACTTCAAGAGCTTTTACAACATCGAAATGCATTAAAATCTTCATATCGAATTTTTGGTTATTACAATACTTCTTCAAAACCTTGATATTGGAAAAATTTCAAATAACACAATTTTTTCTTACATTTTTCAACGAGTTATGCTGGACTTCATCCTTCCATTCAAAAGCCATTTTATAATTTAACCATAAACTGTAAATTAGTGTAATTCCAAAATCACTTCAGAACAGCTAACTCTTCGTTTCCTACTCTCCACTCTCCACAAGTTTTCCTCCAAACAATTCATGAGTGAAAACCTCGCAATTAAGAGAAAGAGAGTAAAAGTTTCAAGTTTCATAACAAAGGCATTTAACCGCTTTTATAATAAACTTCCGGTACAAAATGTTGCATTTGCTTTGCTTCAGTGTTCCTTTTACTTTTGAAGTGTCGTATTTTTCATTGTTCAGGAAACAAAAGTACGTTGCATGGCTCCGTAGTTTACACCGGAAATCAATTTAACAACAGAGTGCTGTTTTGTAGTGACATTCGTGTTGAAAAATATGGATGATTTTCAAAATAAGTGATGATTATCATTATTATTTAGGAATCCGTCTTTTAATATAATATTTATCAAAGAATTTGTACAAAAGATTCAAATTTATTTTGAATAATTACAGTATCATACGATAAACTATTTTTCAGAATTTTTTGTGCTATTGAGACTTATCCAAAATTGTATCAATGATAGTAAACATTTAATCACTGCTTACTATGGTTTCTAATATTTGCTTTTTAATAATATTATTGTTGGAAAATATAATTATGGATTATTCTGGAAAAAAAATCCGTAATTATAATGAATGATGATGATCATCGGTATTTCAAAAATTCTTTTCATCCTTTAACATGAGAATGAGGCAGAATGTGTGCCAATGCTTTAAATTTATTCTTAATATAATAGATAATTTTCCAAGACTCTTTTTACAATGGAAAAAGTATCCAAACTTATCTAAGTTATAATGCAACTACGATCGAATAAATTCATTTTTCCTTTTGTTTAGTTTAAAGTTCTGAAAAAGAAATTCTAATCGAATTGCAAACATGTTTTGGCTCATTTCTGGAAGAGTTTTAAACAAAAGGGATTTTAAAAAATTGGGTATCGAATGTGTGATTTAGAAGAATTATCAAATAAAATGCATGTACTTCAATGCTTTTCTCTCTCTTTTAAAATACAATTGTGAACCAGTTTCCTTCGGAATTCTAAGAGCAACGGATTTAGATACAAATATTATTCTTTTACACAATAGAGGTTGTCTTTTTCTTTTTTCCTTGTCGCAAATTCCTGCCATCAATGAAGTGATAGCAAAAATTTTGTTTCGTTTTATTCTAATAGAACAAGGTTATTATAAATCGTGATTTATGAAAAAGGAATTTGACTTCAGAGCTTTGATATTTTTTATATTAGCCCAATATTTTACTAATCTAAACTATTTACCATTAATAATTTTTTATGAATATTAACAAAAATTACCTCATAAATGTTTAATTTTTCTTTACTTTGATTATTTTTCTTCCTATTTAATAGTCTTTTCCTTCATAAATAAATCTCTAAATAAAAATTCTTCTCTTAATTAGTAAAGTAATTGATATAAGTGATATGCGGTATTTAGAAGTCAGGAAAAAAAATTCAACTCTAAAATTTTTTTAACCATTATGTCTGATAAAAAAAATAAGGATAAGAAATAGGAAATAAAATATTATACATAAAGTAATTAATTAGTTTGATGCAAAACACTATATGCAGAAGATTCAAGAACCGTCACAAATTTAAAAATCAAATTAGCACTGAGAGTAAGACTTCATCAAATGACCGTGAACTGATTCTGCTGTATCCATTGCTTATTATGTAAAATAGAATAATTTTTCAATTTTAATAGAAATATATTAAATAGAATGAATTTAATTTCTATGACTTTTTTGCCATCTTTTTACAATTTTGTTTCAGAAATAAATACAGTACATTTAAAACTATCCATCCTAATGTGAAAGATCAAGTTAGGTTACAAAAATATTCACATATTCTGTATTAAATGTGTAATTATACATAAGCACAGTTATTCCAGAGCATACGAGAAAGTTTCAAAGAGACTACTCTCACTGGCTCTATATTGTGTACAGCTGAATTCTATTTGTCAGATTAAGAAGTTTAGCACCGTATTTCAATGTCATTTATCCTGCTATAGCATCATAATGCATATATGTATTGAATACTGTACTGGATATATGCACATTTTTAGCTGTTTTGTTTTCTGTACAGTAAATATTCGACTTCTTCTCTTTATATGAAATCAACTTCAATTTTTTTAATAACAATAGAATAGAATTTTGCATATCATAAAAAAGTTTCTAGCAAATGAAATGTTAAATTTGTGAAATAGAAAAAAACACACAACGGTGTTCGCTCTTTTGCCATCAATGCATCTTTAATCAACAGTTACTGCAATCTTGATCATCAGTTTGAGGTAAAATATACTTCTAAAAAATAAAATTCCATAAATCCTGAAGATAAAAAAAATATCAGCATTACCGCTGTTAATAAACAATGCTTTCCAGTCGTATATGGAACAAAATGACCTTTTTATCCATTTCCTTTCTGAAATTATATCGACCATGTATCTCTATACAAAAAAGAAGACCAAAGCAAAGCTACTTCCACACAAAAAATAATACCAGAAATGACGGAATCTATACTCATATATCTGTAGAGCTTTATCTTTACTTTTCATTCTTACAAAGGAGGAAACATTCATAGAATTCGCTTTTGTAAAAGTTTCTATCCATGTAAAAAGCTTTTTAAACAATCAATAAATGTGTAAAGAAATGAAAAGTAACATCAACGTCCAAAATTATATTTGAACACGAAAAGGAGTATTCTTATGACCATCAGATGTAGTTTTTTGTACATATTTATATTTCTTATTAATGTTCTTTCAAGAAAGTTTTCTTATCGATCCTGCTTTTTTTTGTCAGACAGAAAGTGAAGAAGATGCACTGCAAGAATTGAGTTTAGGGGGAAAGAAAATAACGAAAAAAAGATTAAGAAGTTAAAAAAGAGATAAATAGCTTGATTTCCACATATTTGAGTTGTTTTAATATGAGTTAAGTAATATAATTTAGTTTTATGATAATTTCATTAAGAGCAAGTTTAATTAATTTAATTACGAAAATTCACTTTAAATATAGAGCAAATAATTAAGTTCATTTGTCCCAATGTTTGAACTTTTTAATCACTTTCAAATTAAAAGCAGGCCAATATTTAAAATTGTCTTTAAATTCCCGCAGTTATAAAAAAACATTTGCCTAATTTCTACGTCTGCGCATAAACTCTACAGTGCAATTACTTTTATTTATTTATTTTTTTTGCTTAGAATTTGTGTTTTTTAAATAGAAATAAAAAGCAAACAGAAAAGGAAATGAAAAAGCTTAAACAAATATTTTTATTTTATAATGAAAGAATTTCTAGATTTCTGGTTGGTTTTCTCCTATGTTATACATGGCAGCATTTTGGAAATTTTAAAATGAATGTTTGCAATTTTTATAAAAATGGAAATATATTTTCATGGGGATGATCTAATTTTTGAGATTTCATTATTATTTTTCAGTACTTTCCATATTATTTTTTCACAGCTAAAAGTTTTTCAAAACAATACCTATTGTAATACTCAATGCGCACCACAGTGTTTTTTTTAATTATATAAATTCTAACAATTTTTATTCGCAGGTTCTTGCAAAAACAACGTATGTCACATTATTTCTTTTGAAAATAGGACATTACTATGCATTTTTAACTAATATTCTTGCACCTTCATGCACATTAGCAGTTATTGAAACATTATGTTTATACGTTATTCATTAGAACATTTCGAATTTCAAAAAAATGTCAAATATTCATTTGCATAAAATTTTTTGTTAGACACTTTTTGTTAGACACTTTTTTTGTTAGACACTTTTTAGAAAAAAAAACTTAACCGATTTATAGTTACTTTTTATTACATTATTGCAAATTAATTAGGACAAGTTAATTCTTTCTCAGAATTGCTATGAGATTTCAGACAGTATATAACACAGATTTAAGTTGATTTTATATGCCTTGTGGTAACTAAACCATAAGAATAAGGTTAGATTGTCACTTTAGCTTCAATTGCAACTTTTGTGTGCAAATATTGGATGTTAATTCTTGCTCTCGACGAGATACATGTTGCTTTTATTTAAAAATGATATTATTTCAATGAATCGAACAAAAACTATTGCTATTAAAAGATCGCACATCTGTGTCAGTGGGAGATATTGCTTTTGAAAATGGTGTGAGCAAATCAATTGTATCAAGAACTTTTTACAATATACATAAGAAACATCTGAATCTTCTTCCGTAGAGAAATAGCAAACATAGAAAAAAAATTAAAAACAATTTATCGAACTTATAAAATTCTACCCAGAAATAGTAAATTTAATCAAACAAAAAAAGCACAGATCTTCAAAGGTTTTTTATTGTCAGTGGTTCCTGTCTTAGATTCAAATGCACGCCATGAGCTTCTGCAATTTTTCTGAAACCCAGTAAGGCGATATTTGACTGATAAAATGCAGACAAAACGCCAAAAATATTAATAATTCACTAATGAGGACTGAAAAGAATGTAATCATGAAGGCACATTGGTTTGTGCAAGGTTAAAAAGTCAATGACATTAGACGAAGTAACCTTTAACTCTCAAGACCAGAATATGGTTAGCAAATTGCAAAAAGCATCTGCAGAATCTTAGAGGGGGGAGGGCTCTTTTCACAGACAATGACACTGGAAGTTCAGTTCCTGACAAGTGTTCGATAAATTTATTCAAATACTCAGAAATATCGCAACGCTTCTTCCTTTCTTTCAAATCTTTGATAGAACATTTCAACATGATTTGGCTTTCTTCCACAGTTCAAAATTTATCAAGTCTGTCGTGATATAAAATTAAATTAATTTGCTTACTTTGCCTGAAAATTCATCAGGCTCAAATCCAATAGAAAAATGCGTAATATCTTAAAGGGACATTAAGTAAAAGGATATCTACAAGTGGAAAATTTATGATAGCGAATTCCATAAAAGCTTGAATCCGTGCTAATTATGCTAAAAATATGTGCGTTAAATTAGTGAATTCCAAACTGAATTCAAGAGGTGGTATCTTTTAAAGTAGCAGATATAACATAATCAGGCATCGGTGAGTGCATATAAAAGAGATATGAACTAAATTAATGGAGTCATTCAAAGAGCATTTAAAAGAAAGAGTTTTTTAAAAAGAGATATTTTTTATTTTATCCCATTTTAGTCGCACGGTAAAGTAAAGTATGAAAATCACTAATATTAATCTAAACATCAGCAATATCAAATTTCTTAGTAAATTCTAGTAGAGTTCATTACGCTTTCTTTTCTTTTTTTTTCTTTTTATGTAAACTACTTTTGTTGATGTTGTTGTTAAGAACGATTTATAGACATTGTGTAGAAAATATTGCTATCTAACCTCAGGAAATAAGTCATCTTTAAGCATTTATACCAAATAATTAAGAATCTCTAAAGATCAATAAAAACTCACGGAATTACAAAACATAAACCAAAACTCACGGAATTACAAAACATAAACCAAAACTCACGGAATTACAAAACATAAATCAAAACTCAGGGAATTACAAAACATAAATCAAAACTTACGGAATTCCGCATAATTATGTCAAACAGATATTTTTTTTATTTAAAAACTTCTTAATGAGACACGTTACATCGAAGTATCATTCTCATTTTATATAAAATAAGTGATCGAAACGAATTTTTAAATATTTGTAAGAATCCATAGAAATGAATCTTCACACGCATAAATTTAAATTTTTCCGAAATTACGTAGAATCAGCCACTTAGTTCCTAAAAATGCTCATTAGGCTCAAAATCTTGCCAAAATATTTGAAGACAATGTATTTTTAGCAAGTGTACAAGCATCACAAGAGTTCACGGAATTCCAAAATAGAATTCAAGTATTAGTAGTAACAATCTCTCTGTTCTGATTCAATGGACACTTATGTAATGGAAAGGCAATGCGATTTGCCTGATACGACAAGTACCGCTTTGACAATCGAGTGCATTCATTAAAGGTGATAAATGATATGATTTTCCTATAATACAGGAAATTCTGTTTCTGATCGTGAGTCTTCGACTGGAATTGCATAAAACATCACTGTTATCGAAAGGTTGAGACCACTCTGGGGACAAGGAAGTGATTTAGTTGAGATAAATGACAGTTGAAAATCGGGATTGTAAAATTTGTTTTTGATAAATCTAAAAAATCTATGATAAAGCAAGCGAGAATTGCGAATTTTGAAATGATGTGTGAAAGAAATATTCGAGATTAAATTTATCGGAGAAAAAATGTGTTTGATAGTAGTGTTGAAAGGTTCTTCTGATCTGATGACATTTTCAGGTAGTGGGAGGCAATTATATCCAGTTATTTTTGAATCTATTTTTAGAGTGTAATTTCTTGCTCAAGGAGAGGAGATAATTCGTGAGTATTCTGGAAATGCAATTATTTGCTTTTAAGGAATTTATATTCTTATTAATTCCGAATAAAAAAAAGATTACAAGACTGTATTTGACAGTAGTGTTGAAAGGTTTCATTGATTTGATGACGTTTTCAGGTTGTGAGAAGCAATTATATCCAGTTATTTTTTAAATTCTGTTTAGAGATTAGTTTGTTACTCACGAAAAGAGAATAATTCGTTTGCATTCTGGAAATATAATTTGGTAGTAAGAAATTTTCATTCTTATTAATTCTGAATAAAAAAAAATTATAAAAACTTAAGTGTCTGTTTTTAAAGATTATACTCGGATACATTCAAATACTTATTTGAGCAATTTTTTTATGAAAAAGCATATATTATTCATAAAAAAATGTTCCTCTATGAATCTGAAGAATATCCCAGAAATTTACATTCTTATTAATACTGAATAAAAAAAATTCTTACAAAACTATAAGTGTGCGTTTTTAAAAAGTATACTCGGATACTTTCAAAAATTTGTTTGAAATTTTTTTAATGGAAAAGCATATAATATTCATAAAAATATTCTTCTATGAATCTGAAGAATATCTCAATTTTTTTCCAACTTTGAAGATACTATAACTAAAGCTTTGTGACGACTTCTTCGTACAGAGAGGCGATAAGCTAAACAAAGCTTTCTAATGGATTCTTAAATACTTTTTTATAAAATTCAGGAATATTCACCTCACAATGTTCTTGTAAAGTACTACAATATTTTGTGGCAGGCTACACTACACTCTTCAAGTAGGAGAGCCTGGGACTATTTGACTACAGTAAAAGTTGATAATTGTTCATAAACTCAATTTTGAGATAAGTCACTTTTATTCGTATCTATAATTAGAATGCTCTTTAATTGTATTGTCCCTAGTTGGATAAATTTTTATTTTAATATTTTCAGTACTGTTTTGCCATTTTAAAAAGATAAAGCAACTTTGTTTCCTTGCCCCGGCACTGGGGTAAAATGGCAATCCTTATTAAAAGTTGAAAATATTTTTATTCTTAAATACATTGATTATTATACACGGTTAAATACTTTTCTTCTTTTCTTGACTATTATGTTATGAAAGATTTATTGGGCTTAAAACTGTTAGCTAAGTAAATTAATTTAATTCAAAAGACTAAACCAAAAATTAAAAAGAAATAGATCTAGCAACCCCTGTGTCGTCATATATAGCTTTTGTCATATTTTATCCCAGATTTCTGATGGAGAGTCAAAAAATGATGAATCAAGCAGGAACTGAATTCTAGTTAATGTTATTGGTGTTGAGCTTCTTAGTCATTTTACAAGAATCAAATTTCAATTTCTTAGTGCCCACCTCCATTTTTTTTTTTTTTTTTTTTTTTTTTTTTTTGCTTTGCTTACTTTTTCTCTTTGTTGTTGTAAATGCCTTTTGCGCAATATATGTTTTTTTCTGAACTAACTTATCTTCCAAAGGTGTGATTGTTAAACCATTATCTGTACACCAATGCGTTTGACAATATGGTATGGAACAGTTTATGAATAAAGTAGATAAAAATTTGCACGAAAAATTATGGATAAACCACTTATAAAAAATAGTAGAAAACACATGGAGCAAGACGACCGATAAGATCGTCAACTTATTCTGTCATCTTGCCTCGATCAGCTTACTCTCGCAAATTATACAGAAGTGAATCAAACTACTTCTTCCTTTCCTCTACAGAGTTGATGAAAAACTTGTGATTTAATGAAATATTGCAAACGGTTTAAATTTCACTGCAACGATGAAATATGTTATTAAAAATTATGCAAAAAATCGTTTTTCAAAACATTAAAATTTAGGGGAAAAACTCCCCGGCAACTGACCTGATAACATAATTTTGTGAAATTTAAAGAGATATAAAATCAGCTTTGTGTTGTAAAATTTTTGGAAATTATTGCACGGAAAATATAAAATTAAGCTTAAATTTTAATTAATTAAAAAGTTTTAAAAGAACATTCTGTGGTGCACATTCCCCGCTCACAAAATATATTTGCCCCAAAGAGATAATCCACACATCACATTTTCACATCCACGATATCACATTTTTTTTTTCCAGATTGATAAAGATCTGTCAAAGGGGACTTTGCCAGAGAACCCCTCAAGTAAGGGGATTAGAATTTAGAGTAAGGTTTTGTCTTTTCGATCTTATACAACAGAACGAATATTAACAGCCCCTAATCTTTACGATGCGTCATATCGCTATAATGTGTGACTGCATGAGACGCGGCATAAAAATAACAATTTTACAAGAAGCACAGAAGCCAACTTTGCGGTTCGTGGCAGTCGCTCATTCATGTTTTGCGCATTATTAACTAATGCAGAGTCACAAAATTCTTTTGATTTTCCGTGCAGAATAAATTTTTTTCATCTCTGTGGAGCATCTCAAGTGGGAAGAGAAGTTTCTGTATCAATAGGTAAGTTCTAGGTTTCTTTCAGTGCAGATTAATGGAAGCTTTATCTGATTGACAATAACGGGTCACACCTTTATCTGACAAGTCGCCGCATACTCTGCCTGTAACGAATGGTATTACACGTCAGTCACAGTGACCGAAGTAAGTGTTCGTGTCTCGTTCGTTCTTCTTATCCGTATATATATTCTTTAAAGATTATGATGGTGTATATTCTTAGAAGTGCCATTTTACTATTTAGAGTGAAATAAAATTCTTGATGATAGATGTATAAATAATCCTACCGTCAGCTATGTAAAAATATTCATTCCTCCCTTTATTTTTCTCAAAAGCACTGCACCATCTAAATTAATAAAGGTAAGAGAGTGAAGAAATATTACACCTAATCCAGAAGAAGAAAATCCAACCAAAAAATACTTCTACGTCCAAGAAAACTGGAATATTTCTTCCCGAGTTAAACGAGGCGGTTGATCTCAATATAAGAAACAACACCTCAAGTCGGGAGAGAAATGAAATCCTTCGCTTTGCGGCAGAGATTGTTATAGTTTTAGGCAAAACTTTGAAACCGCTGCGCAAAGGAAAATAAAGGTAAAAAAATTTCGCCGCTTTATTCTGGGACGATTGATAGCCCAAATCACAGAGGAAGGGTTTTTTTCCCTCTCTTCGCCAAGACTTAAACCCTGAAAAGAAATATGTATGGAAGAGCCTAAAAAAAACAAGGGAAAGTGTTTTCTTTCTTTTTTCCTGCCATCTCTACTAGAATATGTAATTTTCTTTACCTTCACTGTAGACTCGGAAAGCTGTAGTTATTTATTGAGTGACAAGACTTTATGTTGCGAAAGAAAAGTTTCGGACTATTTTAATAAGTGATAACTTATTTATGGTAACCACACAAACAGTTGATTTTGTTATGCTCAAATTCTTTGGCTGTTTATGTTTTAATATTTTTTTTAACCTACAATGATGAAAATAAGCATTTAAAATCACGAAGCGATTGCATGAAAATTAAAATAAAGTGAAGAATAGATTAATACTCAAGGAAAAATTAAGTTCCACAGATTAATTAACTGAATTCATCGCCTCACTCAAAATTGCGTAAGTCGTATATCAAAAACACCATTAGATGAAATCTACTAGTCGGTACTCTTTAATATTGCCAATCGATACTTAGCATGGTCTTAGTACAATATCTCTTCATTATAATGTTTATCTTGCTATAGATCTTGCAAATGGCATTAGCAATTGCAGTAATTATATTTATACCCCCAATATAATTAATTATCCATAGCTTAACTTAAATCCTTGAAGTCCAAATTAATCACCTTATGCTGAATATTTTGTCAATAATAGTTTTAAGCTCATTTCATTTTGATAAGAAAGTTAAAAGTACAAAGTTATTTGCAAGATTAAAGTAATCTTATTTCAAATCATGATAGAGCGAAATTCACCAACGAAATTTTTATAGAACGATATATTATACTAGAGAGTAATACACTTGGAAGAGTAAAGATGAAAAGTTAAAAACTTTTCCAAATTCACATTATTGAGCTAAAATTACATTATTTATTAGAATACCAGTAGTTTTAATGATAATAGTGACAAGAAAACAATAACCAAAAAATCGATGGCAACAAATGGTAATGAGTCTTTTTACTCAAATAAATTCAATAAAAACAGCTTTTAAAACACATTTTTATTATTATACTAGAAAATTCTTTTTATTTTAATTATGTTCCCTCTTTATTTATTAATTCATTATTATAAATATAATCGTTAAGTACTTTCATTAATTTTTTCGCAACTTCACTACCGGTCAGAGTCATGGATATGGTATAAAAATGCTATTAAATTAAGTAATGAACGGACACTCACTTCATAAAATAACACGATAGTCTAATATCTTCGATAATATACAAATACATAAAATTTCAAAACTCTAGCACAATAAGAAGTAAGTGGAAAAGAAAAAAAATAAACATATTTCACCTTTAGTCCGAAATATCATAGCATGATAAGTTTTCATCATGTATCTTGGTTTACGTTTACATAGTTGTTACGCCAAAAAGATGGGCCTTTCATGATCTGGTTTGGTTGCATCAGCCATTGCATTCTGTGTTTAAGACTATTTTTAACATTATTTACTAGAAAGATACAGTCTAAAAACAATATTTAAAAAATATTTAATACTTTGCAGTGTGATGAAGCATTAATTAGTGATAAAATGAAAAATGTAATATATCTTTCTGCTTAATGATTAAAAATTATTAAAATGTCAACATAAGCTATTCAAATTTTTCTCATGTCGTTATATAAAAGGAAGCCATTGTTACAAAATTATGTATAAAACTAATTTTTAAAAAGTTATCAAATCTATTTTTTTTTTTAAAAAAATGCCCGGAAATAAAATAGGTTTTACTGGAAAGCTAATTTTTTTTCTAATTTTAAAGCGTTTTAAAAGTGTTTTTCGAGCTGTAATATGCCATGATATTGTTGAGATAAAACGTTAAAATTAATTTTTAATTAATCAAAATGTAATAAACATTTTGGAAAACCCAATCTCTATCCGGAGCACTTTTTATCCAGCATACCAAATTTGGCAACTTTTGTCCAAGAACCTGTAAAGCTTTTTGAACAATTTTTGCATCATATATGCCGCATGACATAATTTACAGATAACACGCCAGCCAATAAGCATTATCATATTATAATTACGAAATTACAAATTCACAAACATGAACCTTAGCAAGATAAAATAAAGTATTTAATAAGTTTCTCAGTGCAAATGTCTGGAATCAGAATTATCGCATTAGCAACAATTACACAGTAATTATCAGTAATGCAATAATTAGTTAATTACTGAAATTAATTACTGTAACCGAAGCATTTTACTTAGAAATATACGATGTTCTATGCATATTCACGCACTTAGGATCTTTTGTATTCACTCAGAAAGAGAATTAGCTTCGGACAAAATGCTTCAAATGTCATTAAGAAAGATTCTGAAAAGCTATAATATCGAATTTCACTTGAAATTGCATCATTTCTAGTAATTTTCGTCCGTCCTTGTTAGATCGCTGTGAAATTATTTACGAATAAGTGAAGGAAACAATTATTATTGCAATCAATAAAAAGGAAATTTTCATTCTCTTGAGTTAAATACATTCCATTTCGTTAGTTTATATTTGTAGTGACAAAAATGAAAAGGATAATTTTATTAAAATATTTCTTATGACTCCTTTTTTTTTTTTTTACTCTTTAGTGAATTGTTCGTTTTTATGTATTGATTTAGTAATTAATATTTTTATTATAAAATGATCATTACAGTACAATGACAAAAAATAAAATGATGCAAAAAAATTTCTAATATATTTCTTCGATGAATAACGTTTCTTCAACTATAGAAATTTCATATTTGATCCCTCTCTCAATTTTTGACTTGCGATATTTCTGAAATTCAGTTACACTTATGTATTTTCGATAATAATACATATTTAAAAGAATTCTTAACTTAATCATTAATTATATAATTAATTTAATTAATTTTTTATTCCATACAAGTAATACCACACCTTAGGAAATTAGAGAAAATGATTTTAAGATTCCATATTTATAGTAATGAATTTTAAATAAACAACTAAAAGGTAGAAAATAATTTTAAAAAATATGCATTTTTATTTCTAAATAAGGGTGTATTTTTGAAAACTATTTTTATCAAATTTATTTAAATCCTCAGATTTTTCCTATTTTCTATTCCCCATGTATTATTGTAAATTAAAGCATTCAGTACAACGAATCCCATGACTTTAAGAGAAAAAAAAACCTCGTTCACAAAGCATAGAATTTAATTTAAATTGATAATTGCACTCCATTGTTTAATAAAACAAAAGAAAAATCTTTGCACAGAATGTTGGAAGCATATTGGAACGCTTTTATATTATATTATATTATATTATATTATCGGTTTCTTGACGCCTCAATCGTATATCTTTCGATTTACGCAATCTTGGTAGGTATAATTTCTGCTGTTTCCTGTAATTTTTGAGAAATAATGTGTTTTTCTGTATTGGATATGAATCACATTTTACTATTATTGCGTTGCATATAATACAAGAAAGGAAGTGACCTCTGTAATACTTTCTCACATACTCTCTAAAAAACTTGTTATCTCCCCCCCCTTCCGATATAAAATTGTGGAGCTTGAGTACGACAGCGAATGCCTTGCCTTTCAATGGCGAAAAATATTTACAAAATTTTGATCTTTGTAATTAATTTAATATTTAACTACTGAGTGATCCTTGCCGATTAATCGCTGGCATTTTACGATCGCGCGAAAATCGAATTTGTGTTTTAGACGTATTTTTTCTTACCGTGAACAAATATTTTAACACAGATCTAAAATTGAATTCACAAAATCTTATATCCAATTTCACAGATTTAAGTCAGTTCATTTTTGAGCTATCGTGCTTACATCAACAGGAAAGTACAAACCTATAGGAAATCAGCCCTTCGAAAAATTTGGTTCCAAATTTACTAGTTATCTATATTTTTGATGTTAAGCTATCTATTTCTTTTTGTTTTGTGTTTATTTTGTTAACTTATATTCGGAAAGCCGGATAGACAGACTTCCTCTGAAAAAAGTTCGCTCAACATTTGACTGAAATTTACGAATTTGTTGCATAGACCATATACCATATTTCGTCAGTCTAGCACAAAGCGTTTTTGAGTTATCTTTGTCACAAACAGACATAATGCCAAAATCGTGTTTTTCAAACTCGCGGTGGTCTAAAACTTAAATATTAATCAAAATATCAAGTTCGAGATTTTTTTATGATTAGAGTGCTTCCTCTATATTTCATATACGAGAAAATAATAAAATTTTAATAAATTGTTTTAAAATTATTTGTCCAATAGTAAATTCTGGGTTCATTGTAAATAAGTAATAATAATAATAATAATAATATTTATTTATCTGTTGATTCGTATCTTTTTCAATCATTTCACGAATTACTGGATTATCCGCGATTATTGCGCCACTCAATTCCGTGGATAATCGTGCATTTACATTTACAGCAATTACTAAATTTAAATAAAGAATGAAATTATTTTACAGTTTAGAGATTTAATCTAATTTCATCATTCCTTCTTTCTCATAATATTCTTGGAACTTTGTGGGAACGGATAAGGACCTCATTTTCGAATTATTCATGATTAACCCTCGATTTAAATCAATTTGAAATAACCCCCGATTTAAATCAATTTGAAAAAATCTATTAATAGTTAACAATAATGTATTTTCATTTTACCTTTAACATAAACAAAGTATTTAATAAGAGCATTTAATATCTGCCTTTTTTATAGCTGACAATGAATTCCTAATATGTTAATAAACAAGTCAAAATACAAGTTTTCAACATTAAGGAATTACTAAGATTTAATTACGTAATCTCCAATAAACCAATTACATTCATTTCATTAAAACGTTGTAGATATAATTCATAATAAATTAATCAAATTTTTGTAGAGTTGAATGATCTTAAAAGTTTAAAAGTGCCTATATAATATCTTCATTCGTAAATTTATTCGGCACTTCATAATTAAAGATTACTTAATAAAAATATTTATCAGTGTTCTAAATAGGAAAGTTCTTTATTTTAATTGTTTTCTACCTTTAAATGTTAAGATCAACAGTTTCTCAAATTCACAAACAGGTTGTGCTAACTGCTACGGAGTGAAATTTTAATTTCATAGATAATTAATGGCTAAGTTAGTTCTGAAGATATCCAAATAGTTATTATTAATCTTAAAAACAATCTCGTAGAATTTCAGATGTCTAGAATATCAAAACAGAAAGAAAAATTTATAATAAAATTCCATCGGGAAACAAGTCAAGTTGAATAAAATTGTAAGGCAACTAGAAAAATGATGATTTTTCTTCCAAGCTTAGAAAAAAGTTCTTATAACTAATTAATTTAATATTTTATTGAGAATTAACACTTTGGGTCTCTATCATCATAAAAGAGATACAGAGACTAAGAATTTAAAAAATGTCTTTTTTCCTGCATTATAAATTATCTGTGCTGAAACGTTGAGTAGGGCGTCAACCCTGTAGGAGAATAAGTCTTTAGAAAATTCTCATGGCTGTGTTAAATCACTCTTTTTCGTTGAATGGATCAACACATTATAATTACTGAAACAAGATGACAGAAATAAAAAAACGTAAAATTAGTTGGCGAAGTGATGTATTATTTATTCATGTGCGTCCATGTTGAAATGATTTATCGTTTGAGTATGCTATGAAATGCGAAGATATTATGTATACGAAAATTAAGAAAGAAATCAAATATGGGCATATTCAATTTACAATATTAAATTTAAAAATTAACTTGAAACTGCAAATGTTAACGGAGATTTTTATCATTTGAATCAGAAAATCTCTGCCTATGAATCATATAAAATGTTACATCCTGTGCCAGTTTTTAAAAACAATGTTGGCGAACATTGCTATCCCTCTAACGAAAACGAAATCTTTCCGCTGATGTAAATAGTTTAACCTAACTCTTTCATTCAACATCTTAACCTTTTACTCTCTAATAAGGAACTTTTTCATTTAAGAAAACCTTCAACCTCACTAGAATGTATTTTTTATGAAAGAATTTTTAACAATCCATCTTGAAGAAAAAAGAATCCGAACGTAATCGAATTCATAATATATAATGAAAAATTTTACTTCCACTCTGAAACATTTCTAATTTTTCTTGCATTTTATACATAAAACATCCTTAAGCTTACTTGAGCGCCTTATTTTTAATATAATAAGGTGCTAAAGAAGGATTAAGCATAAATTCTTCCTAAATTAACAAACAATGCACTGTTTCATCATTTTTACTTTTTCTTTTAAGAAATTATGCCTTAATGTATATTTTATTCATATTTTATACAACCATTTTCATTCTTTCAGTGTTTTTGTATTCAAAACAATCTCCATTTTTCTTTTTTAATACTTTTTGTATTTTTTCTGCTCCAATGCAATTGTAGGCTATATTTATATATATTTTTTCTTTTTGAAAAAATCCACCTATATCTATGTTTAACCGGATATGACCCATACGAGCTCTATAGACGGAGATATGATGTGGTGTTAAGATCTGAGGTATAATTAGATAAATCCTATATTCGTAATATCACTGGATACTCGATTACAAGTAATACCTGTCATAATTTCCAGATTTTTAAAAGAATAGACCGATGCAAGTTGTAACAATGTTTGGAAAAATGTTTACAATTTTAAATGAATTTGGAATGTTTTGATTATAAGTGTATTTTTTAAAAGCTTAATTATTCATTTATAATATGCGTCTCAAAACATTCAGCGATTTTCTAGATTTAAGTACCAGACATAAATTTCTAAGACTTGTCAGCTCTTACAACTTGCCCCGGATATGGGGCAAGTTGTAACAATAAAAAAAACATTTAAGATTATTTTCTCTTTATCATTATTTTATTAATTAAAATCTAAAAGTTAGTAGTTATTGTCACTTGGGTTAATTTGGTAGTTATTGTCACTTGGCATAATCAGAATAAATGTTATCAAGTGATTAATAATATAACTAAGATAAAATTATTTAACAAATCAACATAAATGTCAGCTTGCATCAGAATTGCAATTAACGCAAGGAAATGATATACAGCTTCCTATAGAGTACATTTTATACTCAAATGCAAATTAAGCCCAAATTCATTTTCTTTCAAGAGAATGGTCTATTTTTAATGTCATGGCACCGGAGCTCGAGTGTCCCTAGTTCCAGGTCCAATTTCACCGAAGAACGCTGGTCTGGTGTTCTCTTTGTCGGGGCCAGGCGTGTTCCCACTGGTGATGCGCGCAATCTAAAGAGAGAGTGTCAACTCAGGCGCTATGCTTGTCATCTGACCGCTGTTAATAACTAAAACGGAATACACGTTTACAAGCTTTCATTGTCGGTTTTATTTGGTCACTAACTGTGATGATGTAACATGGCCTATCATAAGAATCATATTTAAAGAAAAATCTGATAAAACGTTTGTAAAATCTCTGCGTCAAATACATGTTACAACTGGCCCCTGTTACATCTAGCCCCACGTACCTATTTTGTTTCAAGATTATATTTGTTCTCGGCGAATATTGCTGTCTAGTTAACGAAAAAGTACATCTTGATAGACATTAATCGGAATCACACTCGTCATTTGAAAATAGCTCATTATTAATTTTCAAAACTGAACATATATAGCTAAAATAAACTATACAATCTTGATGATTGCGAAAGGATTTATTAAAGAATTTCTATTTAAATATCCCTGGTTTGATGGATTTGTCACCTTACGTTCGTAAATATTTGAACATTTAATAACGGCAAAATAATTTTTAATTTTAAATAATTTTCAGTCAAAAATAGATGACTACTTGCAAACCTATGAAAATTTCTTTTGTGAAACAATCTAGGGAAAAAAATTCAATTTTAACTAATATTTAAAGATCTTAAATACTTAGATTTCAATAAATTAGCTATAAAAAAGACTTTTAACTTTTTATTTCTGGAAAAAAGATTGAATCAGTAAGGCTTTACTTTTTAAGAAAAACAGTAACATTTCTTAATTATCAAAATCTTTCGCTTTTTGAGTTGAGTGCATAACTTCAGAAATTGTATGCGTTGGTTGCGAATTCCGAAATTCCAATCAAAAAGGGTTTTTTTCAAGTCTTGATTAGTTGATGAGACTTTTCATCAAAAAATGTTTTAACGCATTAAAATTGTAATATTTAGTTTCAATGAAATGTAGAAAATACCGTCATTCCATCATTCGCAGCTTTAAATATCTTCTTTGTTACAGAAAATGAAAAGTAAAATTTAAATGCCTCGGCATTTAATTTTCTTGATTTCAGACTTTATATCAGCATTTTGGCCTTTCAGAATTAATAATGTTTGATCAGAAGATTCTCAGACACAAATAATTTAATTCATGCCCAACTGTGATTTTTTAAAAATTAATTAGTATAATTTGCTTGCTTTCGCTATTACAAAATTGCGAAAATTGTATTGACATTGTAATATTTTAGTCTATCTTACCTGTTTTGAAATTAATTTTTATCTTATATCTTTTAAATCAAAACTACTTAGGGTATTTTCTTCTACTGTAAAATATATAACGTAAAGTGAAAAGATGTTATCTATAATTCTTCCCCCTATTTTTCTGTCCATTTCTTTGTTTTAAAGCGGTTCATCAAAATCATCTAATTTTAAATGATTAGATGATAATGGATTATCAAACCACAATGCATGTACAAAACAAAATCAAGTGATATAAATAATTCGATTCATGTAATAACCAATAATTATAATAATTATTATGATTAATAATGAATTTCTATTTTTATTATTTTTTAATAGTTATAATAATTAATCATAATAATCAACAATAAAAATTATGATGATTATTATTTTTACGAATAATAAAGAAGCGCGTATGTGTTATTTCCATACTTTGTAAGATGGGAATGTGAACTTTAGAGTGATTTCCTTAAAATTTTAATTACTTTTTTCAATCAAGCAAATTTTCATAATATTTTTAACTAAGCAAAATTTTGTAGGCTTTCCCTTTGTACTGCCTAAAATATTATAACGCAGAAATAAATTTTACATCATCTTAAAATAAAAAGGTTTATTCTTTCGATGATATTAATTTACCTGATGTACAGTGTTTTGCTTAATTTTGATTAATGCAAAAAATATTTTTATGTGGATATATTTCTCTACTGTAAAGAAGTTTAAATCATTTTTATTATTGCTAAAAATATTTCATTCTGGTATTTCCTTCCATTGTTAATGACAAAAGTATAACGATAAAATTCACATGAGAAGATTTCTGTGTACAGTATGCTTTTAGAATATTTGAAATATTGTTATACTTACAATTGAGTTTGACATAAAAAATACGCAATGACAAAAAATTAAGTGAATCCTTTTTTGAATAATTTCAGTAAAACTCCTTATGCATTTATTGAAGTTTAACCACTTCAGTTTCAAATTAAAGTTTAAATTTTAAGTGAGATAATACAAGTGAAAAAATAATTCTTATCACACACCTTTCAAAATTTGACTTTAAAAATTGAGGAAGCAATTGAATGCTTGCTACATAAAATAGGTTTCAGTAAAAATTCTAATGTATTGATTGAAGTTTAACCAGTTTCGCTAAAAAATAAAATGAGATAAAAAGAACATTAAGAAGTGTTAATTACAATGAATCGAAAAAAGACAAGCTTTTAAAATAATTCATGTCACACGCCTTTGAAAATTTCAACTTTAAAAATAGAGGAAGCATTTAAAAGCTTGCGATATAAAACATTAATTCAACATTTTAGCATCCATCTATCTCAGCAAAAACTAATAAAAAGGAATAATCATAATCATAATACTTATTATTGCTAATAATAAGCATAGTTATTTGTTATTATAAATTATTATCATGTATTGTAATAATAATACTTACTCGTTACATTTGTAGATGCAAAAATTGTTTTTTTTGTTTGTTTGTTTTTCCTAAGGAAAAAATAGGTTTAAAAAATATATCCTATACTACCAAAGGAGGTATAAAAAGAACTTTGGGAAAAAGGAAAGGATTTTAAAAACTTTGTGAAGGAGCAAACATATTAATGTACAATAGAAACTCGAAATCCATGCAATTAATAAAATTTTGGGATCGTAAAAATTTAAAAACGAGCG
>JAPMOR010043764.1:762231-772317 GCA_026543865.1 Argiope aurantia
GACATACATTTTTTATCATATATTTCTCGTGTTATTATTATTTACTGATTCTTTTGAATGTTTTATTTCTTGCCTCAATTTATAATTAGGGTCAGTGCAAATGCATAGAAAACGCATGCGCGATCCTAAAAATTTCTTTCAATCAAACATGGACTTACGTAGAAGCACTGTAACAGAGTATTCAATTTAGAAATCGCAGAAACCGAGATATATTTCAACCGTATAAACACACCGATGAAAGATCACTTTTCCTAAATGAAGAAAAATAAAGAGTATATTTTGACACGAACCGACTTTCAATAAATGTGAAGTCAATGTAGAAACAAAAGGGCTGTGTCAAAAGAGTGGCGACGCCAAGAGCTTGGCTAATACCCCTGCTCATAGCCTGTCATCCGAAATTTCAGACTCATCCACCCACGAAAAAGCCAAGATAAAGGAGCATCAGAATTGTAGGACACAGCGTTAATTGGTCCTAGCTGATAGCACGCGTGCTGACTTTGCGTCAGTCATCAATAACACCATTCAACAAAAGAAGAAGGGGGGGATTCCATGGATAGGATATAAATGGCGTCCTTTCAAGACGCTTGGAGATTCTTCATTAAAAAACCGGAAACTTTTTCGATTGGTTGTGAAACACCGGCTCTTCGCTTTACTTGTGGCGAATTCTTTTTTTTTTTTGCCTTTATTTTTTGTAGATTTTTTTTTAAAATCCTTGCCCTTATCTTTCTTTCAGGGAAGAGGTAAGAAGAATTTCTTTGGCGGAGGTGCTACGAGGCAAACAGAGTCGCACAAATTGGGACAGATTGAAGGCGGGTAAACAATTTCAAAGATTTTTTTTTTTTTTGCTTCTTCTTTTATGAGTGAATTGTCTGCCAATTAAGCGTTGTCCTGACTCTAATTTCCGGCCTTTAGGTGGAACGGACAAGGCGTGAGGACAATTTCTAGGGAAAGTGAGTTTTATTCCCCGCACGTTTGGCCTTGTAATATATAGAGAATTACTTTGTGAAGTTTTCGTTATGTAAGGGGTTAGGAAATGAACTGCAGCGAGAACTATCAATGAATATAAGCTTTTGCTTTGTGTGTGTGTGTAATTTTTTTAATTCATTTTCTAATAAGAAATAAATATTATTATAATTGAATTTGAATATGTAATGCCTATTCAATAACACCATTAAACATGCATTTAGGTTTGTTAGGCATTAATTAGGCATGCATAACAGCACGTTAAGGCTTACAGGAAGATAACTATTTTGTGAAGGTCTACGTTATTTAAGTGGAGAAAATCAGCTGCAGATAAGATTATTGCTTGTGCATTTTGTGTGTGTGTTTCCTTTTTATTAAATAATTTTCAAGAATGAAATCAATATTATGGTAATTTTAAATACTTTTAAATGTAAAAATAAAAACAAAAGGGAATATAAAATTTCTCTTGAATGAAAAATGGGGATAAGTGCTGTAAGTTCCGATTGCCGTTTCTAGGTTTGAAAAAATTCTCAGCATTCTTACAGCAAGTTAAAAATTACTCAATGCCTTCATTTATTCCAATTTTTTTTAGAAACAAACATAAAAAATATTCCTATTATTCATTTATTAATAAACTGACTCAAAATCTTTTTTTAAAAAATCTATAAAAATGTAAATTTACTAATTTTTTCTTTAAACGTCTTCCAAATATATTTGCTGATTCACTTTACACAATAGGATCGATTCCTGTTATACAATTATATTGCCACCAGTTTAAATTTGCGCATCTTTTATATTTTGATTGTAACTTTATGTCACAGCATAGCATAGTCATAAATAAACTACCCCTGTTTAGACATTGCAGACAGAACTGAATTAGAGAATCGCCACGAATTGTAATAGTACTTTAGGCTCTGTTGACACCCTATCAAATCTCGCAATACCAGCAGCATATGTGATGACCTCCCATAAGGAGATACGACCCGTCATCAGTGATGATCCCGAATGAACAACACAATTCTTGCACCCTTCCCCAAGGAAGCGAGAAACCAGGAAGAAAAAAAAATATAAAACCATATTGAACCAGGTTGTTTCTCATCAACTTATATAAATACCCTCAGTTAGATGGCAGAGTGATGGTTTAATTACACAGAAAACTCCTCAGACATGAGGATGAGAAGCTTCTGATATGTTGGTTCTTGCTTGACTTCTGAGAACAATAATGATGAGGGATCGAGTTACCTTCACTCCTCTGACTGGTTGTACATCTGTAGAAGGGATGGGCGTACAAATCGCACCACAAAGGGGACTATAATGCATTCACCATTATTCTCGTGGTAATTTTGGGAGTGATTAGGTTTCTCAGATTGCTCTGGACGCTAAGACAAGAAAGGGGTAACACCTTTGTGGTGAATATCCACAGGAATAATAGGATTATACGCCAAAATGCCAGATCTAAAGGTGCCTACGCATATCATACTTATTAAATATAATTTTGAATCGAACTATTTCTTTAAGTATTCTTTTAAATATATTTAAAGCAAAAATATGATTAGGGTTATCGTTAGACACCCATTGATTTTGTATTGTTCGTTAACATGTACATCAGTTCAAAAGCATTCACATAGTGTTAATATCTGATTTTATTTGTATTTATAAATTAATCGCTAAAATAAATCCTGTATGTGATCAGAGCTGTAAGTAACTGGATTACAAATTCGTATTATGAAATATACGGATTGGCAAAATGGTATATACCATTCTCGATTTGACAATATTGTCAAATAGAGAATAGTCACTTTTTCGTATTGTTCTTCAATTATTAATTGAACTAGCCTCAATTATCTTTCATGTCATGTATTTTGCTGGTTATGGAGTTAATTTACCTGAAATTTTCCACTTTTTTTTTTTTTTTTTTTTTTTTGTAAAAGAAACAAACAGAAAATTTGAGAATGTATTCTAAAACTGTCAAAAAATGCAACTTAGAGATTTTGATGAATGTCCATGTCTTAGACATCTCTGAGTTAAAAAATCAATCAATTTTACCAAATATCTGTTTACCTATTATCAAGATACCAGAAGAACGAGAAAGAAAAAGACAGCTAGAATTTGATACATTGTCTTAGCAACAAAACTGCTAAACAACATCAAATTTTGACTGATTAATAAATTTAACAATAAATTAGATAGATAAAATTTGATGTGTAGTTTTGAAAAAAAGTTAAAGTGTGGATCCAATTGGTCAATAGACATACCAAAAGTTCAAACCAGATTCCTTTCAAAATACAAATAAAACGAACAAAAAATATGTCGTATTGTATAAGTATAGACGAAAGATAAGAATGCTCCCTCTAGTTTATCTACGGAAATCAAATTTTTCCATCATTGAAAGAAGAATTCCATAAAATACTACACTACTGCGGAATCAGATAGCTTGTTGGAGAAAAGAATATTCTTAGCCATACTTCAGCATCAATTTACTTCCCCAAACCTATTCAGGATAACAAATTTTTAAGCATATCTTATATAGTCAAAACTTTCGCCCAAAATAAAAAGTTATCTATTTTATATTTATCTTTTTTTTTTTTTTATTCTCACGTTAAAAAGGTTTAAAAAATTTTTATGAGAGTAATAAAAAAATGACAATTCGAAGAAATTTAAATGACACAAATTCTATTAGATTTAGATCTCGGTCAGGCAGCTTAATTACGAGAATGAGGCTTAACTGTAAGATAGAACGGTAACTTGACACAGTCTGGAAGTTAAGTATCTATGCAGAATCGTAAACACCAGAAGTTTCAGGTTGCGTCATGTGTACTTGTGATTCTTCATAAAAAGAAACTATAGTAACTTTTTAAAATGGATGTTTGAAATTATTAACGTGAAGTTCTAAATAAGTCTCTCGTCTAGGAAAACGATTTTCAATCGACTGGAAAGACGAAAACCTCTCATACGTCAGTTTATAACACTTCATATAACTCGAATTAGTATTTTTTTTTTTTCGCAATCGTTTGGTGATATCACAAGCAGATGTTCGAAGTCATTTTCGGAAACCCAGGTGGCAGGAATTTATTAGTCATGTTATTTGAATGTTCAATACTAGGTTTATAAATTCTTATTTTTCTTCATTTATTTAAATTATTAAAAATATAGATTTTATGAATTCATGGGGAAAAAATCCAGCTTTAGCAATTGGGTCAAAAGTATTCATCTTTATTTTAAAATCTAGTAGTTTTCGTTGTTACGATATATGCTTCAAATGAATGCCTGATTTTTTCATATAGAACTGCTGATGCAGAAATAACAAATTGCTAATAGAATGAAAATTATTATACATGTTTGTGCAGAAGAAATAGAAAATTTTTGTGTTGTAAGATCAAATGGTATATAAGAAAATACCAGGATCATTCATTTTTAAACAATAGCTTGAATTATTGACCACCTTATATATAATGATGAACATTTTATTCTCAATTGTCACTCGTTGCTTTGAATCACTGGTAGGCAACGTAAGACTGTATTTACAGGCAGTAGTGTATTTGGGTATTTTGTACCGCTAGAAAATGCACATTATGGCACCACTCTTTTAATAAACTGAGTTATTTAGCTACAACACGTTAATGATTTATTTTTGGTTATTTTATTTTATTTTTGTAACTTTGCCAAAAAGGGCGTATTTTTTTTTCTAGTTTTTGCTTATTGTGACTCACAATTAAGCGGCTTCTATTTTATACAATATTATTTAGCATACATTCATAAATGCTGCAATAACAAAATAAACTTAATTAGATATACAAGCAGCTGACTAATGTACTTGATAAAATATTAATATTATACTATTATCTCATATTTTTTGAATTTTCATTTCATTGCAAATAAATTTATTTCACAATATATTGATAATATTCTCTTAATTAATGTATTTACAGCTCCCCCTTAGCTCAGCGGCCCTAAGCGTCCATCTAGTTGGAAATCCGCCACTGGTTATAGGCAGGCTGTTTTTGAGACTATTGCAATAATATCCTTTACCAAACTATATTCATCCCTTGCAGAAAATAACGAAAAAAAAATTATTACCATAATTAAACTTGTCTGGAGATGGAAACGCGAAACTTCTCAAGTGAATTTTCTTTAAAGAGTCACTTAAATGCTTTGCAGTTGATGGCGATCCTCTTGAGATCTTACGCAATTCACAATTCTATTTGCTAAATCGTTGAATCTGGTGTATTTTAGAACCTAGAGGTAATTTCCTATTGATTTTAAAGTCAAACTGTCTTTCTTAATAGGAGCTTCTACAAATGCTTATCAGAAACAGATGGCCGTTTAATAAATGCTTTTATTCAGATTATCAACCGATTCATAAATTTTTAATGAGATTTCTACTTCCTTTCATGAGATGCTTACAATTAGGAATTTAAACAGTTTAAGCTCGATAAAATTATATATCTACATCAGTAAGGTTATTTTCTTACTGAAAAACAATTCTGGTGAAAATTTCGAAAAATTGTGATGCTTTATATAAAGTGAGAAATTTCTTCGAATGATATTTAATTATTTTCATTTATCAAATGATTGAAATTTAATTACCGATTTGTTTGAAAGGAATATAGAGATATAGAGCAATTTAATATCTGGGGATTTTGTGGAAAATCCATAAATTCAATACAAATGACAAACGAAACTGTGTATGTCATTTCACGGCTTACATCTCGATGAGCTGTAATATCAAAGTTTTGTATGGAAACCAAAATTAGAATGGCGCCATCCAATGGACATGTACCTTCTAAACCTGAAACAATGTCACTATCATGTTAAAGTTTGAAGTTTATCTATTAGATTTTTAACATATAAATGTACTGGTATCCTCGCATATTAAAAAAATTATCTTATTATTTTGCACATTATTTTATTCAAATGTAAAAAAGAGTGCTTAGGTGCTTTCTTGATAAATAAATTTAAAAAATTCCATAACACTTCAGAATTAAAAATTCAAAAATATCTTTCATGAAAAATAATACGTTTTTAAAAGAATTTAATTTCGAATAATATTCTACTTAAAAGTATTTTAATAGCATAAACTATCTTGTTTCGAAACATTACATAATTTTATGAATAAGATTATGAACAATTAAAGCAGTTAATGCCATAGTAGGTGAGACACTGGAGATTTAATAATATTAAGCATCATACTAATATCAGCTTTGAAATAAATAAAAAATAGCGAATAGAAATTTATAAAGGTAAAAAATTAACTGTTCAAAAATGAATATCATCCATAATAAAACTTTCAACTTTAAAAAAAAATAACATTGAAATGTTTCCTTAAACAAAATTAATCCAAAAGTTACATTATTTTGATGAATTAAAAATGCAAAGTATTCCTCTCAATTTGGAATTTCCCCTTATAAATCAAAACTTCTCTAACATTTGTAAAATAATTCAATTTCTTATGGAAATTTATTTACTGACATTATTGTGTAACGAAAGTAAAAGGAATATCAAAATTCCATTAAAAAGTATTGTGATTTTAAAGACAAAACACCAAACGACAGCTCATTTAAAATTTTCTCAAACATATTTCATACGTCTCACGTTACTGAATAAACTCAGCTGCGGATATAACATCCAATCTCTAAATCGTTTGAAAATTGCCTCTAACGTATTTTACACAGTTCACTTTACAAAATAAACTCAACTATCCTAACACTAAATAATTTCAAATCAAACTTTGATATGATTTTGGAATAACGAAGCACAGTATGAAAACAGTCGCCCTTTTAAAACAGATAAAGCTTCGC
Source organism: Argiope aurantia (assembly GCA_026543865.1). Classification (NCBI taxonomy): domain Eukaryota; kingdom Metazoa; phylum Arthropoda; class Arachnida; order Araneae; family Araneidae; genus Argiope; species Argiope aurantia. The sequence continues at coordinate 768,993 of JAPMOR010043764.1, forward strand.
TATCTTCTTCGAAACATAAAGCAAACAAAGCATCGGTCGGAAGAAGTAAACTTGAAGAAAATGAACAGCTGCAACTAAGTCATTAACAAGGATACCATTGTTCAACTAAGAGATTCATATTAATTATTTTGTGTTTTGTCTGCTACAGTAATAAAAAATGCACATGAAACTCGCATTTCATAGTATTTGTGTCCACACAAACGAGAAGTAGTAAGCAATTCTAGAAATGATATTATTGTCTGACCTTGGAACAATGGCTGTCTTTGCGGAACGAAAGGTTTAACTGAACATTGTTACCTCTGTCATATTATTGTTGTCATTTTAATAGGAAAGCTGTGTTATTGTTACAGTTTTAATGACATATGTTTATGGCGACAGTTTGTGTTTATCTTTGCGAAAAGGGCGAAAGCTTGCTTTATTTCTCACAAGAAAGAATTACATATGCATAAGAATATGCATGTTTTTATTAAAGAAAGTGTTCTCTTTTTTTACGAATTACACTAATAAATTTCGATATGTGATCTTTAGAACAAAATTGTAATAATTATATCAAATTCTGGAAAAAAAATCCATTTGCAGTCTGTGTACATTTGATTGTGATAACTCAAAAGACAAAACGAAACAGATGAAATTTGGCATATATCTTTATTAACTTGGAAAAACAAATCCATCAAATGATTGATTGTCTGTTAATATATTTATTCGTGAGTGTGTAAAAGATCCAATAAATAGATAGAATATGATATTGATGCCAAAATTGTATATGTGTCTAATTTATAAATAATCCACCAAGGAGACGCTTTCCTGATTTTTTTTATTTGTCTGAGTATATTTGAGTTTAATGCGTAAAATAAATGAAATTTGGCTTGTATTTTTGATGTGAAATTTGAACCAGGTCTTTCAAAAGGAAAGGGTCCAAAGCACAAGATCTATTCTCTTCAATTCGAAGCAAATCTGAGAAAAGGAAAAAAAATGTGCAAAAATCTGAAGAAAAAACAATTCCGTTGCTTGCTCAAGGAATTTCTTACCTGCTAATACTGTGTGTGTGTGCGTGCGATAAATTTTTATTTATCAAATAAATCTGACAAATTTTGTAGTCATCCTTCACATAGATTATCTTCTCTTTAATTTCAGTATTTGCGATGATTAAATTCATTCAGCTCTGTATTGATTAATTAACCCATGCCGCAAGAACATTTTTCTTAAATTCGTTACTAGGCAAAGTCTGATAAAGACTCAAATTCTAGAAATTAAACAAACTCCTGTCAAACCAACAACGCATCTAGTTTTTTTTACGGTTCTTCATTTTTTTCAATAATATTTATTTATAAAAAAAAATTATATTTTAGTTTTTATAATTTTATTTAATTTTCTTTATGTTTACTATACTTTATTTTTTACGATTTTAGGTATGATTCTTTATTTATTTAGTTGTTTCTGACCTAATGTAGACTAGACTACGTAAAAGTTCCTTCTGAGAAAAAGCAGATTTGCTGGAGCTTTACTGCATGTTTTAATTTCCTGTTTGTATGTTTATTTGAAGTCGAAGAAATTTCCGCTCACATTCGCGACCATAAATACGTGACATATTTTCGTTTCGTGACTTGGGCGAAACGGGAAGATATCACGAGTGTAATAAGATCGCCACAAATATTAAATTTCTTCAGAGCTCATAAAAATATTGATTTTTAATACTTATTTAATATATTAATGAGACAGATATAGATCCGAAGGTACTAATTTTACTAAAGGTACAAGCAAGAATTTATAGCTAGGCATTATGTACCAGAAAATGAAACGTCTTTAAACATTTTTATTTAACTTCATTTGTTTCATCTTTTCATATAGGGAAACGTGTAAATGAATTTTTACTCACTTCCTCATATCCTTGAAATTGAAAATTTTGTATACATGATATTCTCGATGACAATGCACTACTTTAGTTTCAAAACTTAATTCCTAGTCAATCATTAATAAAATTAAATTTTGATTCCGTATCAGTGGAGGCATCCCATAGTGAATCTGAGTCTCCAGAGACCTCAAAATTGAAGCATAAAAATAATTAAAATAAGAACATTCTGTTTGATACACAAATAAAACAGTGTTTTTAAAACTGCTTCTAACCGGATTTATTTTTCTTTGAATGATTACATTGAATTACAAAATTGTTCTTCCTTTAAGTTTATTAGAACATTTTTAATATGCTATAACAATTCTTTTAATATAAGATAACAGTGTAAAATAGTAGTATTGCTTATATACATGGTATTTTTTATGAAATAAGTATATGTTGAAGAGGAGTAGAAGTTTTAATCGGAGATTTACTGAGATTTCAAAAATAATCCATCAAATATTCGTCCATTTTGTTAGAGCTGAGCAATATTTTAGAAACTGCGCTCTTACAGGTTTTTTTCCCCCCTTCAACAGAGCGAGGCTTTCGACTAAAAGCATAAGCGCGCAATGATTCATCGCTATGAAATCAGCACCATCTCGTTTTTAGATTCGAACACCTCATCAGATTGTTCTCCCCCATTCCACTTACGCCTTAAGAATGGTATTGATTTTCTACCATTAAGTGTTTGCAACTTCTGAATTTCACAAACGGAGCATTAATCATCGTTAACTTTGCGACAAGTTCTGAACAGTCATTAAAGAACATTATTCGCATAGATGAACGTGGAAAAAATTACAAATTAAATGCTCAAAATGCATGATATTGAAGAGAATATAGCACTTCACAAAGAATAATTTTTTTTTCAAACATGCCTGAGATGAAGGCTGTTATGAGAATTTCATGTATATCGGAATGTACAAAAGCAACAAAAAAGTTTCATGTACAAAAGCAATGATAAAATTTCTCGATTTATGCATATTTTTATTTTCTTCATGCGAATTATACAATGATAAAATTTAGCAATCATCAGAAAATTTGCCAGCAATAATTTAATGAATTTAAATGAACCGTATTTGGAATATCTCGGTCACTCTACCTGCGCGTCAGAGAATAACATATTTCAATAACTGATAAGTGAAGGTTAAATAAAATTTTGTACGCAAATATAGTTTCAAATATGTAGATTTTTATCAAATTTTACTTAAAATCCTTCCACAGAAGAATGTTTGTTCGTATTATGTCAACGAGGTAAATCTAAAATGCAACAAGTTACATGAATTTTAATTTATATGAACTTAGTGTTATATCATTGATTTGTATCAAATTTCAGATAAAATTCGTCCCCAGAAGAATGTCTGTCCATGTTATATGAACGCGTTAAAAATTTTTAAAAAAGTAACAAATTATATGAATGTAACGGGATATATGAAT
>JAPMOR010043764.1:772327-799971 GCA_026543865.1 Argiope aurantia
AATTTAATATCTTATTCAGGGCTTTGTATCACATTTCGGATAAAATCTCTCATTAGAAAGAATGTCCAACCGCGATGAATCTAAAATGCAACAATGGACATAATTGGACAAATGAATTTAATATCGTAATTGTAAATTTATTTGAAATTTTGTATAAAATCCGACCACAGAAAAGTGTTTGCCCATGCTATGTCAGAACCTTATACCTAAAAAGTAACTTTAATGTAACTGGGCATATAAATTTAATATCATAATTACAGCTTTGTATCGAACTTTGTGCCAAATCAGTTAAAGGAAAGTGGTACTGTTCCAAAATTCACATTCATTACTCTTCTTTATAAAACAAAACTGCAGCGAACAAGCACCAAATTGTATAATATATATTGTATTTTTACATATATAAATTTCTGAATATTAAAATGAATAAAGGAAATTTACTTTTGTTTTGTTTTATTAACTTCCTACTTCAAAGCAACTACAAGGTTCCTTAGAAACGGTTCTCGTATATTTGAACCGTAGTCAGATGACGAAGACGACTCTTGAACCAATACCTCTTCTCCCATAAATAATCTATTTAAATAATAACGGAATTCAAGCTATCAATTGCCTGAAACTGAATACTTTTTAAAGATTTTTTCTATTTGAAGATACGTCAGAGTTAAGTAAATATCTGGATTGTTATATTTTATTATAATACAGCAACATCAAAAATAAAATCTCCAATCAAACTACCTTTGATCAAGATACTTTTTTCCAAAAAAAAAAAGAATAGGATTTATGTATATATATTAAATGATACAAAATTTAGCTAGCAAGAAAATTTATGAATAACAGATTCTGCATTTAGAAATATAACTATAAAATATTATTTGTCTACCAATACATATTATTTTTTCGACGACACAGTCGAACTCTTTAAGTATCTTTACTCTTCAAACATATTTGATTTCTCGGATTCTGAGTAGAGGAGGAAGGGGGTCGAAACGCTGTTCCACCAAAAGACCGCTGTGAATGTTTGCCATGTGCAAACTAACGTCGACAGTTAAACGTCCTCCAGCTGGTATAAAAATGAAGTTTGGGAAGGAAGATGCCAGCTTAGGTGTCGTCCATGATGTTTGATCTTGTTCAGAATTAGTAGTTAAGACCCAATGCAACTAATATCTTTGTTGATTGGAAATGGAAGGTTAATTTAACTAAACTTTATATCCAGTTAGCGAATTTAAGTATAATTTATATACACTATTTTTGTTTGTGATTATAATTTATAAATTTATATCTCTACGCGTAATAAAGGAGAGTGGGTGTGATAATATCCTTTTTAAGACAAAAAAATTTTTGGTGACAATATCTTTTTTGATATTTTTAGAACTTAATTATCAGTTATTCAATTAATTTAATTAAATTTAGATTCCCTACTTGTGGCGCCTTCTTGAAGAAAAAAATTAATCAAAAGTTTCCTTTATACTTCTAATAATAAATTATGAAATATGTTAAAATGAAAAAAAAAATATTAATGTTTAAAAGAAAACAAAAAAAATCCTATTTTTGTAATCCTTATGAAAATGTTTTTTTTTTAATTTTTTATTAAATATTTTAATTTATTTAATATATATGAAATAAGCAAAAATCATTTGATACTTTTATCCTTATTTTATAGAAGGTTAAATGTTTTATTCAGGAAAAGATATACCAATAGAGCTACATGCTTTCTTCTTATCATTCTTGATATGATAATGTATCTGAGATGCTAAAAAATTATTTAATAAATTTTTCTTACAATAGTATCAATTTTTAAAAGTTTAATTATATGATTTTTAAAAACAATACTCATGTGCCTTGTCTTTTAATCTTCCTGAACACATAAAAAAGTGTTGTCTTATTTTTTTTTTCAAATATCAGTTTATGAAACAAGATTGAACTATCAAGTTGAATTTAACATATGCTCTGAAAATCCGCTAAAAATGCTTCAATGATAACTATTTTCAACAACGTTTGTTGTTGTTTCCTAATTTTATATCCATCTTTTCTCCTTTTAATTTTCATTGTTCCTGCTGGTGTTGCGCGGAAGTTTAAAAAAAGAGTGCCAGCTCCAGTGTCGTCCTCTTCATACGACCACGATTCAAAAATGCAATCCTAGTCCCAAAATAACCCTCGTCATTATACTTAATCTAATCTCGGAATTAGCATTAATTAATTTCGGAATTAGCATTAATCTAACTAAATTAAATTTAACTAATATAGCACTGCCCTGGTTAAATTGTTAAAATGGGGTGACGGTGATCTTGTGGCAGTGCCTCACTTTCGCGATTGGAGATTTGAGGTGGAAACTCGGGGGTGGGGGGTTCGAAAAATTTCGTGTATAAGATACATGTTAAATTTGTCGCTATGAGTCAAATTTTCTCATAGTGATGCTATGTAAAAGCTTAAAAATATAGATACTGACTTGCCTGTCATCATTGCCACCTGAGTATGGTTCAAACTCACGTAATTCATCTATGCGTTGCTTCAAAGCCAGGACGTTTATCAAAATATCATATTAAATTACACCAATAAGAAGTTTGCTATTTGAAACACATTAATTATTATTTGTTTCTTTCAACTAAATGTGATTAAATGAGACAAAATAACCTGTTTAAAGGTTTTGCAAGGTTTTTCCGAGTTCTATTCATGCATATTCTTCTTTAACTTGTTAGCCAATCTTTATTATATAGCTTTTATTAATCTTATTTATTAGCATTTATTAAACTTATAAATGCACATTCGTTGCTACTATGCATTAATAAATGAAGTTGAAATTGAGATTCGAAACTTTTTTTAATATATAGGAAATTTTTGTAAGTTAACATGATTAAACGTCACAAAACCATCAGCTTATTTCCCGCATAATTTCTTTTCCCAATTTCAAATCATGCATCATTTTCATCACGTACCTTCTTTTTTCTAATCCTAGTGAAAGCATTAACACCCATTACCACTATTAGAACTAGTAGAAAATGACATTTCAAACATATGATTAAATGTCACAAATTAATCGAAGCTGTCTAATCCGACAGTCAACGGACATAAGTTCCTTAGCACTGAGGAAAATAAAAAAAAAAAACGAAAAATGAGACCAAGGAACTTGAGCGTAGCATGTGACAACTCAAACCGCAAGAATAAAAGTTCGGCCGATGCATTTCAATAATTAAACGTTCGCTGACCGTAAAGTAGTTCGCTATATCAAAAGAATGTCCCTGTATTCATTATATTTTGTTTTCCCTCATGAAAATTACTTGAGTTCTTGATATTTGAGGCGTCACAGCTGTCATCAGATACGACTTGTGACTCGTGAGCACAAGCAATTGCAATATTCTTTCTAGCACAGACGGTGCTTTGAAATCCCTCGTTAAAATATTCTTTCTCCCCATACTGAGGTGTCATATTAGAAAATAACAAGAGGTAATATGTCACTAAGTATAGCCTTTAACGGCCGCCCAAAGTGACAGGACACTTTGAAGGGGAAAAGCGCATATTTTATGCCTGTCCTAAAACTGAAAGAAAATTTCGTTCTTAGACTAATCACTTGAGGGTGATTTTGAAGTGAGTTGTTGCTTTGATGTCAAAGATCCTGTAATCTAAATTAGGATTCAGTCAAAATATTTAATACTACATTTGCTAATATTCAAATAGTTGTTCTTAGGTATTTTGGAATAAAAATAATTGTTAGGCCAAATTTTAACACAATATTTATTGATACGCAGCCTTATCTATTTTATAAGATCAGAAAAAGAATACAGAATTGTTTATTAAAAAATCTCATTCTCTACACTGAGGTGTTATATTAGAAAATAACAAGAAATGATATGACACTAAATGCAGAATTTAAGCGCTAGAATAACAGGGTACTATAGTGTAAAAATACAGATATTTTATGAAATACCAAACCTCACATATAAATTTGTTCTTCTTTAGTCTTTAATTCTTTAGGATCATTTTCAGTTTAGCTTCATTTTTGTAAAACTCTGAAATAATACTAAATATGTTTGAAACGTATCACGTCATTTTAAAACTTAATCAGATGACAAGGAAAACAATTGAGCTTTCAATTCCCTCTCCAAATTTCCATATCACACCAATGAAAGAGCACTTGACCGTCTCTGAAAATTTAATATGCACTGGACACCCACACTAGTCACAACTTTAGAGGACTTGGGTATTGAAACTGGAATTCTCCAACCTTAAAACTAAACATTGTCAACCTGCCCTCCGCAGCTGTTATTGGCAGTTTTGAGAAGTGTCCGCTTGTAATGTCGAAGTCCTTAAGGTCAAAATAACTATGAGTACAAATAGTAGTTTATAATTATTTCGATATAGAGTTAAAACTTATATAGAATCAATTGCTACATAATATAGTCTACTTTTTAAGCTGACAACCAAACGAAGTATTTTAAAAAAATACAGAATTTTTTACTTATTTGTGTCCAAAATTTGAAAAGAAGAATTTGCTAGAAACTTTTAAAAAAATTAAACCAAAGACCATTCGATTAAGACTTAGTCAAATGTCAAAATGTATGAATTATTACGATTTCAAAAAAAAAAAAAAAAGATTGTAATCTAGGAACATTATTGAGTTTTGCATTTTTTTATTTACTTCCATTAAACGATGGCATGGGTCATACTTCAGGGGCGAAAAATAAACTCATTCCAAAATTTCTGATTTTTTTTTCAGATAAATTATTTCTTGTTAAAAACATTATTCTCACTTACCATGACTAGACAGACTAAGTAGAAATTTTTGTATCTATTTTGTGAATTTATTTATTTATTTTTCTCACTTACTTTTATGTATTTTTAAGTTTAATTATTTTTCATTTTTATTAAATTATTCATACGTGCATAATCCAAATTTGGATACCATGAAAACATTTTCTGCATCGAAATATATTAACTTTCAAGACATAATACAAAATGTTCACGATAACTATTTTATTCAAATTTAATATTCTTTTTACTCACAATTTTGAAAATGACTTTCTATAGAAATGACTGAAATCTTAGAAGTGTAAATATTTGAGATCATGAAAAAGAAAATAAATCAAAATAATCAATCATGGCATCATCCAAAATGATTTTTACTAGAGATTTTAAGTTTTGAAAATCTCTTACTCCAATATATCTCCTTTTTTATTTCTTTGTGATACGAATTTCTGAGAAAAATTTAAAAAATGCTCATAATTATTATTTTTATAATGAAAAATTCTAAATAAATCATAACGATTCAAAATAAGTTTTGATCGAATACTAAGGTTAATACTAAGATTATCGAGTTTGTTAATATTTCTTATAGTGATTTGATCATGTTCTTTATTCATGCAATTTTAAATCTACAATGCAGTAATGTATTATCTAGTATGTTAATATTTCTTATAATGAATTGATCATGTTTTTAATTCATGCAATTTTAAATCTGCATTGCATATATGTATTATCTAGTATGTTAATATTTCTTATAATGAATTGATCATGTTTTTAATTCATGCAATTTTAAATCTGCATTGCATGTATGTAATATCCAATATATTAATATTTCTTATAAAGAGTTGTTCATGTTTTATATTCATACAATATAGAAACTACATTGTATTCGAGATGAAACTTACATTTCGAGATAAAAATTGTAGAACGAATTGTAAAAACATTTCTAAATCAATTAATATAATATGAATAAAAATATATATGCGAGAACCTAAATTTATCATTCCGCACCAATTTTTTCAGAATTTTTAGCTATATTATCGTCATAAAAGATAGAAAATTATTTAATGCTTCTCAAATGACACTGCTGAGAGTATTATCATAGAACTCAAACCTACAAAGAATACTAATTCAGTTTAGCCATTACAACGAACAAAATCTGTTTTATAATTCAACAAGTAAATTCGTATAATATGAAGTGCCACATAAAATTTTGCCACCGAATTTTCTTTCTGTTTTAGGTTATAAAGTTTCTTATGTATCAAAAATAAGTGATACTACGTTGTAGTATTAATTTTATGAGAATAAAATTACCACTAGCGAAAATAAAAAGAAATTTCATCGCGAATAAAGAGTTAAAAGAATTCTTTCTCATAATATATTTTCAAGGGAAAATACTTTTAAATAAAAGAATTTGCTTTAAAAACGATTTTATAATATATTATGTTACATTTACAAAAATAAAAAAAATTATTCAACTAATAAGCCTTTAGTCATTACATTACTAAAATAATAAAATTGATTAAACGGTAAAATAAAGCTTTCGTGACTTGAAAAGCGACTGAAATATTTTTTCCCAACTTTACAGTATTATTTCCGCTAGAAAAATAACGAGAAATTTTATTGGGTTAGAAATAAATTGTTTCATTTATAAAATATCTTCAAATGAAAACGCTTTCAAAAATAATAATAACCATTTTGATTAGCATAAAAAAGAAATATTTGTGATTTTGCAAATACGAAAAAAATAGAATTAATTTCCTGAATATTACAAAATTGAACTGATTCAAAATAATTATAATGAAGAATAAAGTTTTCAGTATATAATAAGAGAAACAGAAATTTCCAGAAAAGTATCGCAATTATTTTTTCACAATTTTAGAGACTTTTCTACTTCATTTCTTTCGGAAATAAAAGTATAATATTACCCAAATTAATGTTAGCACATCTTTGTTAAAAATGTTTTTTATTAAGCATGAAATATTTTATATTGATAATTTACAAATTAATTTTTAATACACAATTTTATGAGAGCTATGAAGTTTATGAGTTTCTTTACTTATTAAACATTTTTTACCAAAACTTTAACCATCGTACTTAAAGCTCTTATTCTCTCTTTTGAATTAATTTATAAGAAAATTGAAACTGATGCAAAAAATAAACCCAAATGAAAATTAAACGCAATTCTTACAAAAATCTTTCGAAAACACAATAAATGAATTTTGAATTATTTCTTACTTCATTTTGAGTCCGTTCTTCTTCGTGAAAGATATCATCTGGAGCCAGTGAAATAGAGTTTATCAAACAATATAGCAAATATAACAAATTAAATCATATAAAAAATTATTTATAAAATATATGGGAAGGAATAAAACATTCTAATATGTTGATATAGGAACTTACAGAAATGGATTAAAAGTATGAAATGTTTTAAGCTGATAATATTTAATTTATTTCAAAAATAAAAAGGAGGCATAGTTATTCATTAAATTTATAATTAAATTTTGTTAGAAATTATATTTTAATAAACATTACCTTCACCGATCTCATCAATAAACATGAATCGAAATTTTAGCCCATAAGTTACCAAACATAAATATGTATAAGGCGTAATTTTATCACATTGACGCAGCAAACACCAGACTATGCATAGTAAAATTCGAAACAGTACAAGCGAAATCAAATTTCAAACAAAAATAGAAAACTATTCATTTACATATAAGTTAAATCGTAGTGCATATATCCATGTGCATAGACATGGCGAATGTAAGTTATAATATAAAAGTATATAAATAGAAAACATCTCAAACATAGTTATTACGAGAAAGTACTTCAACAACTATGGGTATTATAAAAGCTAAATTATTTAAATTACCAATACAGCTACCATTGGTATACACAGTAAATCTTATATTAATCGTACAATTTTGAAATTCAAATCAATTCTATTGTAAAATACTTAATAAACTCAAGAGAAAATTATGTAATTACACCCAATATCTGTACTTATTGTTAATATTTGGCTTAAATGGAAATACAATAAAAAGCCGATCAATCTTCTTTAAACCAAGAATATTGGGTAACTCATTTTTTAGTTATTAGCTATGAGTCCACCTCTAAAATACGCATGAAAGTTTTGAGTAGCAGTTTCATTTTCCAGTAATAATTCTTCCTTTCATCCACTTTTCATGCTTAGTTTTGCAGAATTGATTTGATAATTTTTTACTCCTTCAACTCTCTTTTAATTTCTTGGACGTCATAAAAAAATTGCAACTTGAATTAGTAGCGGATTTTTGTCTAAACCGAAATAGGCATAAAAATGCATAAAAGAAGACGATTTTATTAATTTAAATTAAGATTCTTGAAACAAAAGAAAAATATTGTAAATTAAGAAATGCTGTATATATTTCAAACGGTTCTCTACTCCTTTTATTATTAACATGTTTACTGTATTTTCATACGAATTAATTTTATAAGATCCTTTGCAATATTTTTTAAAATTTTTGATCCAATCGCCAGATAGCAATTAGAGATTTTTTACTAAACACAATCAATAAGATATGAGGAATAATATAATAGTAATCAATTTCATCGACGTAAATTACGAATTCAATCATTATTAATAACAAATATCTTTCTAATAGTTTTAAAATAACCCTTATGCTATAAATTTTTAAAAAATCTATTCAGCTATGTCGAGTTATTTTCTGGTCTATATTCACTATTTTTAACTTAAAAAGTATAATTTTTAATTCAATAGTAATAGAAAGCAAAGAGAAAAGGAACGAAAGGTTTCTAAATACTTCTCTGGAAAGTTTGCTCTCTACTTATCAGAGAAAATGAGATTTTTTAAAAGCTTCCTCATAAGATTGAAAGTAATGTTGAGAAACATTTATTATATTAGACCATTTTCATACTGATTTACCTCATAATTGTAAAAAAAAAAACAATCGGCCATTTACATTATAATAAATAAAATCGAACATTCAATAAATCAGAATTACAATATATTATATTTGAAATTGAAATTCAATTTTAAAATTTATTTCATTAAATTTTATTCAATAGAATAAAAATAGTATTTTATTAGATAGGCAAACAATATATTTATATAACACCATTACATATTTAATATAGCGGCAAATATTTAAAAAAATTTATTAATTTAAATTTAATCTTTAATTTTACCGTTTTAGTGCAAAGAAGCGTAATCACACACCTTAGTACTCAAACAGTGTTTTCTTTTTTGTAACAATGCAATATTTTTTTATCTAATTAGTTGATTACTTTTATTAATTTTTTTCCAAACGCGCGCAATCAACTCCGCTTTTTTGGTATAAATCTAAAATGCTAAACGGTCACGGCGAAGTCAATGGAATGCTAAAAGTATATTGTTTTGAAAACAATTAATATTTTCTATTTCGTTAAACATTTTTACTTCGATTTTTATGTAATAAAATTATATCACATTTAATTTATGTAACAAAAGACTTAAATGTTCCAGTATTGTTACTGAAATGAAATGACCATAATTTCTCACAGAACTAATAAATACTCTTAATTTTTTTCGCATATTAATTAACAAAATTTTATAGCCAACCTATATTTTGTTTATAAATTAAGTGAATTGTCTGAATTTTTTATAGATTATAATATTATTTGAATTTTTTTCTGTAGAATATAATATTTTTTTAACAAAATATATAAAATTTCTTTAGAAAATTCATTTAAAAATTTCAGCGAGTAAGAATTTTTTATTCATTCGTAACATTTTTTCTTTCTCCTTTCCCAAAAAACGAAGCATGAATAAAATGGTCTTATAAAAAAAACTTTTTGGTTTGCGCTTATATTATACGCTATATCATATAGCAAAATTAATTAATATGACAAATACCGTTAATTTATTTTGAAACAGCTATATTATTGTTTCTCAATTTGGTTGTTTTTTAAAATCCATCTTAACTTATTGAATGTCAAAAAAAAAAAAATCCAGTTTTTCTATTTTCTCTCAAATTTTCTAGTACCATTTTTGACATTTATATTATTTTGATAAAGGATTTCAATAAATTTATTACATGCTCTATATTCATCAAAATCTTATGATTGACAATAACAATCATACACGCTAAAGATATGCTAATTTTTTTTTATAAATAATAATTGAATTTTCTCAAAATAATTTTACAAAACGATTTTAAAACTTTCAACAACCCGACAAATCTAAAAAGAAAACTTATTAACTAATTACAAAAGTGCTTCGAAAACTTTTTACAACTTACTTCTGGATCTTCCAAAACATCCTGGAAAAAGTTCTCTATACTTGAATGCTTAACGACTTGAAACAACTTTTTCCTTCTCGCAGATATCCCCCGGACAAAGTTCTTTGCAGGAAAGCGACAAATACACAGGTCTCACATGCCTGCGCGAACAACTGTATGAATCCAGAGAAGCAGGTGAAATCGGCACTGGCACTTTTCCAGGCTGTGAGCGCTACTTGTGGTTAGTTGGGAAGTGACTTCGCGCTCGTATCCCGAGTCAGTGGGAGTGAGAAGCGCTCCCTTTCGGCCGGGCCGGAACGCGTTCTTTTCTGCAAATGTGTTCGCGTGCGCGATTGGCTGAGTGGAGTGAGGAAAAGTTAACAAATGTTTGTGCCACGTGCGGATGGACGATCTATCTTCACCGTATTGCATTCTGCCTTTCAGCCGTCGGCAAAAGTGCCAAATGGGTTGCGGACAACATAATTGGTTTTTACCGACGCGATCATTCCGCAAGATTGGAGCTTTCAGACATTGAATACACTCACCCCCAATGCCACAAGGGGGGAAAAAATTACTGATTTGAATTCGAATCGTGAATTATTTATTTAGTCTGTATATTTTAGAAAATATATTTTCGAAAAAATAAGTAAATGAAGAGTTATCATAAATAAATAAACAATGCAAATAAGTAATTAATTAATTAAAATTAAACATGCCTTTTACCTCCCGAAAAATGGGCAATGCAAAATCAAATTGAGAGGAACTTCTAATATATTCATTTTAGCATAAATTTAAATTTTCTAAATACCTTAAACTTCCAATCATCCATGATTGTAATTCCTACAATATTGCTACAAAAATTCAATCACAATTTTTTTTAAAAAAAGATGTTTTAAAGCGTTAAAAGCAAGTGGTCACCTTTTGTCCCCCTTGTAAAATAGTTTAAAACAAGTTTACAAATGCAAAAATATATAGAGTCACAATTGCTTGAGTAGGTCCTATTGTAAATAGTAATTATTCAAAAGCCTTTTTCTGTTAATTTTTGCTATTTCTCATTTATCTTTGGTTGCCTTCCACGCAATCCAATGGACAATCGGCCGTTGGCAGTATGCTGAAGAGAATGCAAAAATTTTAACTTCCATATTTTCTTTCTTCATACTATTTTATCCAAATAAATCTTTCAAAACTCTAATTTACTTCTCTTTGATTAAAATATCGAATCCTTATTAATCCATTTCATTAAAAAAGAATTTTTGCTGAATTGCAAATGAACTGTACGACATTTAAAATTTCGAACTATCGAGATAGCAGACATTCTTGTTAAACGTTATTCAGAAAATACATGAATTACCAATAACATATAAATTAAATTTCACTTTGTTTGTCAATAATCAAAACCAAAACGATTATCCATGTCATTTGTCATTGACGTGACTTATTATTTTATTATCTGCTCAGATGTGTATAAAAAGATAAGAATTTAAACATCACTACTCCCCAAAAATAATTGTATAAAAAGATGAATTCGTGATATTTTTCCGATTAAATATAATGCTGCATTTGAACTTCGTCATTAATATGAAAATTTAGTGTTGTTTTTCTCTCCAGTTCGAGGGAAATTATATCCCATCCCATTAATTTGTGGTGATTACTAACAAATTGTGCTGATTACTAACAAATAAATTTAAATATCCAAAAATATGAATACGTTTTTGGTATAATCTTTTAGATAAGTGATTTCTTTAAGATTCTGCATACTAGTATCGCCAAATAAGTATACTCTTAAAACAACTAAGCATATTTGCTTCTATTGAAAGAAGCAAAGCAATAATTTAAACAAAAAAACTTCTGTAGTTCTACCGTCATCAGGTCTGAAACAAATTTCAATTGAAATAAATGCAATATACTCTTACCTTTACGGAATGGATATCATGAAATGCAAATACATACCTACATTTTCTTTCACTGTAAAAGGGAAAATACAAAATGCATCACAGAAAAGAAGGATTCTCAATAATCCGCAATAAATAACCGAAATTATTCCATGTTAACATCCTCAATCTTTTCATAGCTTTCAGAAACTGTTTTGACTTACGAAAACTAGCTTTGATGTCTTCGTTCATCTTAAAACTGTAGATAAATAAACATATGAGGTAGCAGGTGGTTTTAACATCTGCTAAATGCTTGAAAAATCTCTATGATGTTTGGGTATTCAAACTAGATGCCTTCAAAAGTACAAATTACTGCATAAACAATGTATGCTTAATCCGTGTGCCGCTGGACGATTGAAATCCACAAAATATTGCTTTAACCTTTTTCAATTTTGTCTATAAAACAACATGCAAAGAAAACTTTGATAAAAAGCTTGTACCTTTAGAGTAATTTCCCATGATTCAAATTAAACAAGTTATTTAATGTAGTTTTAATAAAATTGCAATTTATCAAAAATGCAACAAAATAAGTTCAGAAATTGAATTTTAAATAAGTGGCGTGAAGATTATATTTTTGTTGAATAATTTTTAATTATCTTCGAAAAGAATCAGTTGTTAGTATACAAATGGAGGTGGATTTAAAATCAAAATTCACTGAAATAGGATAGCCTTGACTGTATAAGAGGTATTCGAAAATGTCTGTATGAAACCATGTGCATGTATAGAAATACTTATTGGCACAAAGTAAAAAATACAACTTCTGAATAAAAATAAAAATATTAAAATATGCAGAATACTTCCATTTTCTTTCTGTCAGTTCCAAACAGAGTAAAAGTAAATAAGATGTCTTCCAAAACAAAAGAAAAAAAATTGCCAGATGTTTTATAAGAAGGGGGCCATTTTATTGTAGTAAAGGCTTTTTTAATGCATGTTATTTTTCGAAATAAATCAATGTATATGTAAATGCGAAGATTTATTATTTTATTTGCTGCACACATAAATCCAGATGCATTTTATTTGACATCTGATAACCTATCAGTATGCATGCTTAATAAAGGCATAACTGAATGCTCTTTCTTTTTCAAACACTTTCATTTAATTTCGCGTGTTCCTATCTGTAAAGTTGGAATTGAGTAATCGATTTTACACTGATTTCTTAGTGTAACATCAATTTAAAAATTTGTGCTCTAATGTTTTTTTTATAATAATATCGTATTTTTAGAGTTTAACTATCATTTTATTGGTTGATTTAATTAATTTTCAATACTATAACTGTAAGGCTACCTTTTAATGACTTTCAGAAAAAAATTATTGCATATTTCATAATATTTATAATGATAAATTATAAGCTGAAAACTAAAAAAATAGAAAATAAGTAGAAAACTTTTTTCTCTGTAGTGCACTAATAAAGGAGTTTCTTAAAAAATTTCAATTAAATTCATTCTCACAAAGGAAAGAAAGCCCTATTGTTCAAAATTTTTGAACTTGCGAAAACACTTTTTAAAATAATAAATTGTCTGAATATATTTAAGAGAAAATAGAAGAACATCCATAATAAAGGTTCAGAAATCGCTTCGAATGTATTCGATGAGCCTAAATTAAGCGTAAAAGATAAACTTGGCTCATACTCGGCACAAGTCTGCCAAGTATTTTAAGCAGAAATTAGCCAGATGCTACCTTACAGACAGTTGCTAATAAACTGTGTCAAACGTTCGTTCATTGCCCAAGCTTTGAAATCAAATGGCGATATAACTACCATTAGTGAAACAAGTGATTTATATTACCAAGAAAATCTACAGAAATGTGGCAACTAGAAAAATTACAATAATTATTTACATAGAGAAGGAAGGGAAGATTTGTTCTCTCAAAATGTTAGCGTATTAGTTTTTTATTAAATATTCCTAATAGGACTGGTGAACTGAATAAAAATTTAGAGTTGGTATTTTTTCAACAATGCATTTATTGACTTAAACAACACTAAAGATTATTCTTTACATTATTTAAAGCATTTTAATCGGAAAAATTGCCAATATCTAATGGTTTAGAGATTAACCACTAGGCAACGTTAAGAGTGGTTGATCACACTGTAAAAATAAGTGGTTCGGTGTTTGAAACAATGGTTATTATAAAGATTTTTTTATGAAAACTCATTGAATCGCATTTTATAAAATGCCTCTATCAAATTTTTTGATAAAAATGCTAGGGCAACTTTAAACAAATTTAGTGGTTCCGATTATATATAAGAAGCGCTTGTTTTTAAGGAATAAGAGGAGCTATAAATTTATCAAGAAGCTAGAGCAATGATTTCCATATGATGAAAAGATAAGGAAATGAGGGAATGAGGAGTTTCCCCTTTGAAGAGCACGAAAGCAGATAAAAATTTATGAGTTTGTGAAATATCTTAATATAGAAATGAATCTGGAGTTGTAGCAATTTGCTCTCGGAATTGCCCTGTCTTTATTTTTGACTTAGAACTGTCTGTCTGTCAGGCTAAAAAGTCTAAAAAGTTAGTCTAGTCAAATTTTATGTTGGTTTATGGTACTTTCGGCAAATTTAGCAAGAAAGCAATTTTTGAAATATTTTATAACATATACTTTTAAGCAAATAATGCAACGCACTGAACCCTTTCAATTCGAAAATGGCATTCGAAAGTTTCATATATATATTTTATATTTTTCATATTTGTATTTTTTTAAATATATTTTTCAGATAAATTCAGAAAGTTTTATATTTTTTTCATATATGGTACAGATGAATTTTTTTTTATAAACGCTGATGTAGAAAAGCTGATAATTATTAAAATTATAAATTTTAACAAGCGTTTAAAATCTTTCTTAAATTGACTTAAACAACACAGAAGATTATTCTTTACATTATTTAAAACATTTTTAATTGGAAAAATGCCTATCTCTAATGGTTAATATTTAAATAATATTTAAATATCAGTAAATCTGATATTTAAATATGTACTATCTATTAATACATAATAGTTTGGAAACAAAAAAAGTTCCTGTATATAAATGCAGGCTAAACATAGTGTCACATTTTTTAGATGTTTAATACTGAAACAGAAAAAGATAATATTAGCACAATAAAAAATGGAGTAAAGATAAAACTGCCTCTGTACTGCCTTAAATTTGGACT
This sequence comes from Argiope aurantia, assembly GCA_026543865.1. Lineage (NCBI taxonomy): Eukaryota > Metazoa > Arthropoda > Arachnida > Araneae > Araneidae > Argiope > Argiope aurantia. The sequence goes on from JAPMOR010043764.1 coordinate 787,395, forward strand.
TTCCTCTTAAACAAAACTTTATAAGTTAAAAAATAATTAGAAAACAACTTTTAACATCAGTTTAATAGCTTATTAATCTAAAATGATATAAGATCAAATAAAAATTTTAATTTTTGCTATAATAGAGTTGTTGTTGTTATGTTGTGACTTATGGCACTTTACAAGCCCGCTGACAGTTATCTGTCAGAGATTTAAGCCGTGTGAGCGTCTCTTGTTTTTTCAGTAACGCCAACTAGGCCCAAGATTACGATTTAGCTACTTCATGCGTTACGTTCGTTTGCACAACCCCTTTTTATAGGGGGGCGGCTATAACAGTACTTCACAATTACGAAGTTCGTCCCTAAATTGCCATATTTTATTTTCAAAGCGACACTATGTTCTTATTAAACTAAACTAATGCCAATAATTAATCATTCACTGTACTACAAATTAGTATTTAATAATTATTTTCTTATAATTATTTACTAATAATTATTTACTAATAATTATTTACTAATAACTATTTTCTTACAATTATTTACTAATAATTATTTACTAATAATTATTTTCTTACAATTATTTACTAATAATTATTTTCTTACAATTTGTTTCTAAGAATTCATGATTTTATCGTATCTAAATGAATGCAATACTTTTAACTAGAGTAAAATTAAACTGTCAGATCTTAAACTCTGATTTTAAAGATACAAGCGTTCGTTAAAATTAATTACTTCTTACAATAAAGAATATATTTTACAAATAATTCAAAATTTTAAAATCTGCAATTTTTTTTCTTGTACAGGTGTTTATCATCTAATTTATTTAAGAAAAATTTCTCTATTCTAGAATTAAATCAAGTGACGAAAGATCTTCAGTATCCAGCTAATTGTTGCAATTATCCAAACATTAAACTTTTTACTTCTTTACATTCTAATGAAATTGTTCAATCATCTATCGCATTAAAAGCCTTTAAAACACTAAACCAATACAAAGCATGACTAAAAAAAATCACTACCTGCCACAGTTTGGTCTATGAATCCAAGCAAAATTTATTTTATCTCTAACAATGCTTTACAAAAAGATCCGTCTTCTTATTTCTGAAAATTTCCTCCCCCTCTGCAATCTTTCTAAAGGAAAATTCAAAGTTCACTGACTTTTTAAAATTTATTATTTTAACGTCTGGATTTTAAATCATATGATTCATTTTTATGGGCGGTGTCAGAAGAACACATAGGTGGACAAATCCACTTCCGTGCTAGAATCTTTAATATTTAAAACTTAAGTTTGGAAGCTATATATTCAACACTGTATAATTCAAATATATTACGTTCTTTTACAGTTAGAAATACTTTTCAATAATTTTTGTTCCTGGGCTCATGAAAAATCAGTTTGTTTGGTGATTTGCAGTTAGAAAGAGTTTTATTAAACAATATTAATTAAATATTTAACTTTTTTATTTAATTTGGTTAAATATTTAATTGAAAGAAATGCTTGTAACATTTTTTCAAGCAAAAGAAATCACATAATGTAGGGTTGATATATCAATTTTCCAAATAAAAATTCTTTTTCAAAATGATTAATATTACATCATGAACAACATCTTTTTTAAGCGAGTAATTTGTATAGTTTTAAATTTAGTGTTTTTATTCCAGCATTTATATTTTAAAATGCGAATTTCTTCAAGCATGCTGTATTAGTATGTAAAAATTATTGGTCAAATTTACATTCGCCTTTCTCTTTTTCCTTAACTTTATTTTGAGAATGGATACAGTTGTTTAATCTATATGTAACTATTTCTTATTGTTATTGTATAGTACTTTTTTTGCTACATAATTCTGTTTATCGTGAATACTAGTCTTTGTATGCTAACCGTAGCTGTTATCGCATATTTTATGATTTTATTATACTGTCAGTGACGGCTTATTTTAGGAAATTGCAGAACTGTAGTATTCTCTGATATTATTTTCAAATCTTGTATTTTCAGTTTAGATCTTATTTCCTTAATTTTCCATTCGAGATTAATAAGAATGAAAAAATAATAAATTCTAAATAAGAAGCAGAAAATAAATTTAAAAAAAATACGACATAGGATGGCGCTGCGCATAGAATTACTTTAGAAAGTATCAAAATTCTTTCACTGAGTCAAACTTAATAATATATAAATCGCATTAAATTTTAGATCTATACGAAAGCTTCAAAATTTACTCAGAGCTTGATGATGTACTGAGAATCGAAAAGCAGTGTTCTCTACTCTTGAACTTAGCATTTCCTAAGCCGCATCCTTCTCTTTCTCTGGTTTGATACTTGGACAACTGGTACTCTTTTCTTTTTTCTTATGTCCATCTCATATTCACTTTCACTGGTTTGATTTGTTTTTGCTTTCTCTTCTTATTAGTTGTTTTTGGTTTGGTTTTCCTTTTCATGCTGCGTCACCAAAGACTCATCTGAATTAATACATATTATTCTTTTTCTTTTTCATTATTCGTCAATAAAACATGCATATATGATATATTAAAATATTATTTTAATTATTACAAGTACAAATTTTCACCTATTTAGAAATAAAACTGTGTTTTTAAAAAAACTATATTTCAATTGCATTCTTAGTAAGTATAATGCTGCTCATTTCTAAGCTAAATAGCCATCATTTTTTATTGCATTATTTTTTTTTTGCTTCATGTTGTTTTTGTTCATTTCGTCACTTCTTTTATTATCTTTATAATTATTTCGTTTTTTAATACTATTTAATTATTAATCAATAATTAACGCATAGAAGGCTGGTTATTGAATGCTAACTTCAGAACTTTTGTTATTAGAATTACTTAATTTTAGCATATATTTTATGAAGCATCTTACCTTGTATTGAGTTGATGCATGTTTCTTATCGACCTTTCCATGTGCATGTCCATATAAAAAGGTCTAATTACCAAATATTATTATTAGTCCTTATTCTAGGAAGTTTCTTTTGCTTCATTTTTAGTTGAGCATCTAGTTAAATAACAAGCGCCTAAATTTAAAATTATGTTTGTTAAAAAAGAAATTTATCATAAATTGGAAAATATTTTTCATGTTTTTTTTCCAACTTCAAAAAATATTGCTTTCCTTATTTTTGAAAGTTTCTATTAACAAGGAAATTTTGTGCCACCAATATTAAGTCGAAGATAATTTATTAAAAAATTGACATTACTTACAAAATTTGTTATTACTAATAAATCTTGTATTACTTCTAGAATCTGACATTTATAAAATAAATCATTGCAGTGAAATTTAAATGAAATAAGAATGCAATCCGGCAAACCAAAATGTAATGAAAGATCTAAGTGTACTTGTCAGATTTAATTTATTTGTTTGATTAAACGCTCCGCAATTATTTCCAGAAATGAATCTTTTTTTATGATTATTTACGATTCGCTCTAAAATTTGAAAAGTTTAATTTTCAAGTTCAAAAAAATATTTTCATTTATTTATACAATCCATTTTATTCACTAATCAATTTCGGTTATTAATGCCATTATTGAAACGAATGCTGAACTAAATTGTCAAAGATTTTGAGAAGAGTTAAAACATACAATGGAATCCTTTTTGACACAATTCCGTACTGTACGACGAAAAAGTTCTCCGTCTCTATCAGACAATTTTAAATTTTTTATAATCTTCGATTGTTTATTTTGAAAAGCAGATGTTTGCACTCACCTGTTGCTTGTACATGAAGATTGAAGCTGACCGTTTAGAAAAAAAGTATCCTCACACGAGTAATATGCACAGCTGCAAATTAGAGATGCATTTGAATTTATAATTTGATTTCCTGTATAATTTGATTTCCGATTATGAATTACATATGTCCAGTTTCTACTAGATTCCACTTTATATTTAATATCTATCCATCTGGAATAAATTTCAAATATTCCGTCGTAAGTATTTCATATTCATTTCAAATCAAATTAAAACCAAACAAAAAAAGAACAAAAAATTATCTTCTTTTACTTCTGTTTCATTGTTTCGGGTTTTCACTTTTAGGGCAAAAACTTTTTCTCATGTTTTCGGTTATATTATCAAAAAAAAAACCCATCGATTTGAATGTTGTGTTAAATTAGAGCATTTTATCTTATTTTATTTTTTTGTGAAGGATTTTTTTTTCTGTGACTATGATGAAGAGGAAAATATTGATCCATATTGATCCAGACCCCTCTGCCCACAAAACTCGGTTTTACTCCTCCCCTCCCACTCATCCCTAAGTTCCTCACATCGAATTTTTCAACTTCGGAAGAGGATATTCTTCCCTTGATATATATATAAATGTATAGACATCCTTAAAAGCACTTTAGTTCTTTATTTATTTGCTCTCTTCTTCGTCTTTTTTTTTTTTTTTGCTTTATATTTCTTTTCTGGAAGTTTTAGGCTGCACGCATACTTTTTTAAGTCAATCAAAGAGAAAATTTAATGCACTAGATAGTCTACTGAGTTGTTTCATTCATTTTTTTCTATATGTTACGTTTATTTATACATATCTATTAATAAAAAAGCTCAATGAGTGTTTGATAGAATAAAATATGGTGTGTAAAGTATCAAAAAAATAGTAGTAAATATTTATTTACAATATACTAATCCTTTTTAGTGGAATTATGTAGAACTGCTTCATGAAAAGGCTAAAAAGATTAAATCTGGTAAAGGCATGAAAGCAAATTTAGGTTTGTGTTATCACAGTAAAAAGGTTTAATTTGCTGTATTGCTGTAATATAAAACTTAACATGTACCATGTTAACATATATGGCATGCTATATGTTAGTATTATTATTTTTTATACAAAAGAAATAATCGTAAAATATGCCATGCAATGCATTCTGTATGCATTGATAACTTACAAAGCGTAACACAAATAGCTTTCGCTTTATTTCTTTTTCTTTTCTTGAATATATTTTCAAGAATTCTAGTATATTTTTTAAGAAAATCAAAGAGAAAATTTAATGTACTTGATAATCCACTGTGAGGTTTCATGCATAGTGATTTTATTTATTTACATTAGAATAAACAAATATATATTAAAAATGAATTGGAAAAATCAGTAAGTATTTATTTACATTTTTTGCTAACACTTTTGACGAAATTATACAAAATTGATTAATGTGATAATCTAAAATATCTAAGTTAATCTTAAAAAACGATTTTAAGTCTATTATAAAGCAAGAAAACGATTTCAAGTCCAATATTTAAAACATGAATAAGGTTTTATAAGAAAACGTTACTAAGAAAATGCAATGTATAGAATTATACAGTGTTTAATCCTCAAAGCTTAATATTTATTGTACTCATATTACTTACTTTTTATTTTTCCGTACAGTCTACCATATTTTCTACTCGTAGCAATTTTTATTTATATTCCCTTTCGCTAATTTAGATCTCTGAATAAAATGTGAAAGAAATGTCTTTAAAATAAACTAAAATAAAGAAAAGTAAATAGCCATTTTTATTTCCCTTTCTGGAAAAAATGTATAAAATTGTTTCATAAAATAAAACCTGAAACGCTAGTGTAGTTAAAAGATTGAAAGAGGATTTAAGTTACTTATGCCATAGTAAGACTATTTTAATACTTAATAACACATCACACTGTAAAATATTTATCATGTTTTGAAAAAATTCATATTCACTTAAGGTTCAATAGGCATTTGTATAATATATTCTGTGCATTTTACAAAGTGCTACGAATTTGTATTGACTTTATTTCTTTATTTTTCCCTGCATTTATGGCGAAATGATATTATTTCATTCGTATTTTTATAAAAATAAAGAATTAATGAATAAGAATAAGAATAAGTAAAATGAATGATTCAATAAGATAAATTTCCAGCCATATTCCATGTTAAATCAGGCTCAGTAATAAGTGACATAGGCGTGTTTGTAGTATGCAGTGTCATTGACTGTACAATATATTCTATGAACAATAACATATTGAAGGACATTAAAGAACTGTATTCAAACTCAAATAATATTTTTCTCTTTTTAAGTGCTTACGTTATGTATACATGAAAAAATTCAAGCATAAAATTCTATTTATAAAAGAAATTTTCCATTTGAATCAGCGCAGTGTAAAAATCATTGCGTTCGTTAAAATCATTTTAAATCTTATTTCGTGATAAATAAATGCATATTTATTAGATATTTTACAATAAATAAATACATATTTATTAGATATTTTGTAATAAATAAATGCATATTTAGATATAATATTTGAATATTTTGAAATTTGTTGTAAATTTAATACGGTGATGACAGAAATATTAAAAAGTGAGTCAAAAATCCAATTTAATTTAACAGCTTTTAAACATTAAAAACTTTGAATGCCTCTAATTTTATCAAGAAAAATTATACCGTGCAGCAAGTGCTTTATAAAATGTGAGCATGATTCTTTTTACAAATGATTAGTATTCGCTTTTATGTTTGATTTATTTTTGAATACAATATTATTCCGTCTTTGCAATATAGCCGTTTACTATTTTTTATTGGTGCATTCAGATACAGTTTAAGCATCAATTAATTAATGTAAATGATTTTCGCAATTAACATTTTCTGACGATGTATTTGGTTCATTAAAGAGAATAAAAGTGAGTTAATACGATATACTTTATTTATATATGTAAGCCACCTGTAAATTATAGTTCCCATGCATTATTAAAAAATCAAGTATAATGTGTTTAAACAACTATAAATAAATAGTTACACCACATCATTTAGAGAAGAAAATATATAAATTATGAAAGCAACAAATAAAACTATCCTTCTCTTCGAAACCATTCGTTCGGAAGAGCTTCGATTTGAAATGATTTATTTCTATTTCTGAGAATAGAATTTCTGATTTATTTTCATTTCTCTTCTCAAAAGATTGAGGATTAGCAGTTTTACACGGTTGTGTATTCCCAATAACAATACAATATTTTATTATTTTCAAAATTTAAATACCAAATTACGTTTTTATTTATTTTGAATTTTCATCTTTAAATAATCTCTTTTTTTTAAAAAAAAAAACTTATTCCTCCAAAAGCAATTGTTCTTACAAAAAATAAGACACGATTCAAATACAGAAGTTTAGCTTACAGCTGAATTTATCATATTTTAAGAAATGAAAATAAGAATGTTACAAAAAGACAAGAATTTAATTATAATACTGAATTAGGAAATACGTTAAACACTACAAACATGAAAATAATAATCGTAAATGTAATTTTAAAGTAGAAAGTAATTTTTTAACCAAAATTAGAGATCAAAATAAAAATCGTAAACTGGGATCCACTAAAAACTATACAGGAAGAAAGTTGAGCCACAATTAATATTATGAGAAAAAAATCTAAAATTTACTGCAGAAGAATTAAAATATCTTATGAATGTAATTATAATTGCACTCTATTGAGATCATTTCTATCTGTTTTTCACACTTTTTCGATTCTTGTTTTAATCTTCAAATTTTTGATAAAAAATTATTTTCTACTTTTTGCTATATTTTTAATTGTGTAAAAATTATTTTAGATTTAATTTTATTGCCTCGCATAAATATAATTTAATTGCAAAGTATAGAGCGCTTTAATATAGAATAACGTTTGAATTTTTGCTGAAAGTTATCTTTGTAATTATAGTTTACATTTATCATTCAGCATTTGACAGCAGTTGTAATTCTATAACAATGCTGTCGATTGCACTGCCTATAATAATGTATAAAATACCGTAGAATAAATATTATAATACAAATACCAAGTGTTAAGCACCATGTAATTTGGTGAAATGAATAAAATCCTTTAATAAAAGAATCTATATACAATAGCTGCTTTCATAAAAGTTTCATGCTTTCCATGCTTTAATATTTTAAATACCATTTAATAACACAAACATTCAATTAGAATTCTCTTTTCGTTTATCTGTTTAGAATCGTAGTATGAGCTAAATTCTTAAAAAATGACGATTGAAAAGAATGTTATCAAATTGCATATATATTGAATAGCTTAGAAAAAAAGGCTCTACTTTCTCTATTCAGTTATCATTGTGAACACAAAAAATTTAAATAGTATTAAAAAAAAAAAAGATTGACATTTTAGAAAAAAAAAATTTCCATTATTCATTCTCAACTAAAAGATAAATTTAAAATTCTTCATGCATAAAACTTTTCTTATAAATTTTTATATCTTCTCTTAATTTTTTTTATTTTACTTTTCAGAAATTATTTCCTTTTTAATCCATTCTTCATTCATTTTTAATTGTTTTCTCAATTTCATTGACGAAAGATTAAGAGCAATTAAAAGACGTTTAAATATATTCATCTATCATTTAAATGGCTGTAAAACGACAAAAAAATTGTCGTCTGAAAGTGCGGAAAAAAAAATCAGAAAGAATTGCATTGTTACAATTTTTATCAAGTAAAAATATATTTTCTCTTTAGAATAAAACTTATTGATTTCCATAAAAAAATAATGTTATCTGCTTTATGTATCAAAAGGAAATGAGTAGTTCTTATTTTATTCAAAGCTTTGAAAATGAATAGGAAGGAAGCATTCCACGTCGAAAACATTTGTTTCTCAATCGTAAAATTTGATTTAGCATTTTATTTTAACATGAAAAATTTATAGAACTCATTTACACCTTTATAGAATTATGTACTAATTCACAGATAAGAATTGTTTAAATAATATTTATATAAAATAGTTTATTATTCGAATGGAATAAAAATTCAGCTATTTAATTTAATGATTTTTTGTCAATAATGGAAGATAATATATATATATATATATATATATATATATAGAGAGAGAGAGAGAGAGAGAGAGAAAGTTAGAAAAACTGCATTTTTCAAGTACTGATAAAAACATTTAACGTAGAATTGACAAGACTATGTAATTGTACTGCAGTAGATGCCGCTTGTAGCGATCACTTTGTGTTCAAACAATCTGAATTATCATTACATCCAAAAGTTTTTAAAATAACACATTTTTATAAGTATACAAGAATATCAGAAAAAAACAACAGCACAACATCATTCCTATTCATTCTTTTTTATTGAAAATAGAAAATTTGATATAATGTAGAGAGTCGAAAAATTTTCATTCATCTTTAATTTAATTTTTTATACTTTTTAATTATTTACTTTTTTATACTACATTAATTTTAATTTTTTATACTTTTTAAGAATGTTATGAAGGCAATTGAGTTAAGAAGCATTCGTTGGATAAACCTTTCATATGAATTATGTTCAGCAAAAGATTCAGGATGGTACTGGATGGATCTTCTTAAGTACTGAAGGGCTTGATAATATCGTAGGTTGATGGTGGCTTCTCTTAGTTGCCATTATCTTCATGCTGTATGCCATCATTTCTTCGATTCATCCATGGATGACACATTGTTCCTTCTGTAGTGTTTTTTAGTCGTCTCCCAATTTATGTCAACGTTGAACCTATGCTCATAATTTTCTTCGGGACGATTTGCTGACTTTTCGATGAATCAGGATCATGCTCTTGATGGATCCTAATAAAGCTTTCATGCTTGAATATCGAAGCTGATTACTACAAGAGAATTATTGATCACTTAAAACATCAGATTTTCTATATATTTAAGTCTGTATTACCACGAAAGTGAAAATCAGTTTTTATTAGTGAGAGGCGCTTCAGTGGAAGAAAGCTGATTTTCCAGATTGAGATTCAATACAGGTTTTTAAGGATTATATAGCTAATTTATCTTTCAACAGAAAAGATGGAGACATTTTAACGGAATTTGAAGTATTTCTTTGGTATCTATACTCACAGGAATCATGTACAATTATTCCAGTTTGTATTCAAGTTTTATGGTGTTTACATATACAAACAAGTATCCTAATTTGCTGCGGAGGTTTGTACATATGGGCAATTTTTATATTCTGTAATAAATTATACATGCCTATACGAGCCCACCGAGTGCACTCAAATATGAGGATGAGAAGCTTCCTGTATGATGGGTGGTTCTCATCTCCTTGGTGGGAGCAGAAATAGTGTGGGATCGGCTGTCTCCTATCGATGACGGGACGTGCATCCTACGGGAGATGTTGTACCGTGGCCGGTGATGGCCCTGAAGACTCACCCATTGTTCCCTCCTATGCTGTGGCAGCATTCAGATTATTTATTTTTCCGAATGTTTTAGAACAGGACGGAGAAACCAATTTTGGTTACATATACATACAGTAATTCTAATTTGTATTAAAGTTGTTTCATGTGCTGTCGCAATCTCAGATAAGCGCAAATGTACATACATTTAATATCTAATATGCATGCTTTCTTATGCCTTGCTGAGATGTCATATCTTTTTCCTTCTACTAGACGTCCAATGAAATCAAAATTAAATTTACTTGGTGTGGATTAGGTGTATTACATGAATATGAATTGATCGCTTTAAAAAGTCTTTTTATTATCGTTTTACTGATTGTAAAAAGTTTAAAATAAATTGGATCTTAAAACGAGCAATAATTTCCATCATTGATGATTTTATCTACGAACTGTTTTAACCTCCTAATCAAATAGCGCAACCTATTTTGGACATTCATTATTATTCCTATCCATATATTTAAGCATGTAGAATTAATTTGCTCTTCGCTATGGTGCTTTGACTTTAATACAGATTTAAATATCAAAATTCCTGTAATTCAAAATGAGAGTCACACACGTCACTGTAGCCTAAGGGGTTAATAAACCTAAGCAAATATTCATATTTAGGAGTTTCATTACTCAAACACGACATCGGAAACCTCTTATCCAACTGCCACTACTCCCCCGCTCCTCTAAAAACAACAATATCATATCAATCGTTAATGAAGATACGGCACTCTCCCCTTTTTAGTGCAGCCATTTTGCCAAAGCAAGCTAATTCAACTTCCTCTTCCGAGTAGTTACCTCTGAATGAATTACAGGAGTAGGGAAGGGTTGTGGTTGTAATGATTGTCTCAACTACACTCAGTGTGAATAAATTCTCTGTCCCGGATCCGCGGGAGCCTGTCATTCTATTGTATGGCTAATACATCGATTTACTTCTATGAGTAACTAACTATCAAATGACATACAGTGTTTAAGTGATATTCCGATCTGATTTGCGTGTCATTAGCTGTGGTGACCTTTTATCCTAGAGATAATCGTAAAATTGTCTACGAGTAACTGCGCCCGTGGAAGATATTGATAAGCATTAAGTCTGGTAGAAAAGAACTGTTGAATGAGTTTAATGCAGTGTGACACCGAAATGGAACATACTTTGTGATTAGAAATCATCAATGGGGCAAATAAAATTGAGTAAATTATTTTCGATTAGGGAAAGAAGTATTTTAATTGTATTTATTGGAAAATCTGGAAATTATTTAAACGTTAGAAATAAATTTTAAAGGTTTTTTTTTTAAAAAAAAACCACTTTAATCAGTTTGCAAAAGTGTAGAAATTATTAATTTTAATTATATTCTGCTTTTGGATCTCAGTTTATAATTCATTATTAAAAATGTTAGGAAATGTTATGGAATAATTTTCTTCTCCAACTTATTCTCAGGTGGCGCCACGTATATGGATCAAAATTTATTTAAATTAATCAATAAATTGTTTATTAGAACCCTGGAAGTATTATCGAGAATACGGAAGCGAACATAATTCTAAAACTTTAATAGATTGAGAAGTGAATAAAAAAACCAACTATAAAATTCCATCTTTATGATCATAAAAGCAGTCAAATTAAATAAAAATGTGTGAAAATCTTCATAATGTCGCAGATAACATAACAATTCCTTATAATGCCTCAGCTCAAAACCGCAAGAGAAAAATGTCTTTCTATAATGTTTAGATTCACAGTGATTTTAATTAGAATCCAATTTTAAACGTCTTGGTCATTAACTCTAACGTAATTTTAAGTGAAGCAATATTAAAATTTGAATATCGCTTTCTTAATATAATTGTCTGAAACATCTTAAAATATGTAAAAATAAGAAATACATTTTGTTGCATATGTTTTATTAAAATTTGAAGAAAATTATCGTTAGGTAGTATTTAATTATTGAAACTGCAATTTTAAAGAAATTAAAATATTGCCTGATATTATAAGCGTTAATTTATTAAAATTATGGAAATCGTAAAATCTTATTAACAAATAAACTTTCACCTATATTGTATGACTAAATTAAGTAGTTTGTACCAGTCTGGACCTATATTCCATAATATATCGTTTTGGAGCCCCCCCCCCTTAAATGATATATTAAAGAGATTTTACTAAACGAGAAATTTCAAAGATACACAAAGTAATTAGTCTTGTGATACAATATAAGTGAGAAAATAACTAACCTAGTTTATTATAAAAACTACTCGGCTAAAGAATTTATTTAATTGTTCGAAGTACAAAATATTACAACCAATAAAGTCATTACTTATTAAAAATTTTATTAAAATATAAATAAAACAGCCATTACAATGAGTTTGTTTCTTTCATTGGAATTTGCAATTTTTTTTTCAGCTAAAGTAAGTTTTTATCAATCATTCGAGGAATATACTCTTCAAATACAATGAACCTGTATTTTTGGACGAAGTATACATATATTTGATATCGTAGTTCACAACTTCGGAGAGAT